>JAOXJP010245519.1:0-22651 GCA_025762735.1 Platanus orientalis | reverse complement strand
GTTATAACTGTCATTTTAAGTTAGGGTATTTTTTGAATAGAGTTAAGTGAGGTGTGCTTACAAAAACTTGAGGTGCGAATATAAGCTCCCTATTTTTTTTAATATTTTTAGTTTTGTTGTTTTTAAAACAAAAACAACTTATCTAAAAACAAAAACAACAACTATACTTTACTGTTTTTTTTTTTTTTTTTTGGTAAATATAATTATTTATTATGATTATTGTTATTATTAGAAATAATTAATATATTCAGATATTAACTTGGAATATTCTACCCCAGTGGTATTTTGCATAACAACAATTCTGTAGACCGACCATGATCTATTCAATGCATACCGTTGATTTAATCTGTTGAAATTCAACATCCACCATAGAATGGGTTCCACTTGATTAATTTTTCATGCTAAAAAACTAAGAAAATGTCGTTAAAATTTCCGTAATTGAATGGTCTGGATTAATCCAAATATTGTTTATATATGTGGTACTCATTGTACATGCCAATAGGCTCACATGCAGTGGGACCCACTACAAACCTATCCATTTGGACCATCCAAACATTGGACCAGTTTTAGGATTGTCGCTTCGCAGAAGTCTGCATTTTATCATCAGAAATCCTAACCGCTCGATTAATGCAATGTTGACTATTGGACTGAAAGTAGGACCTTGGTCAAATAAAATCTCTTATTTAGACGGTTGGGATTGGCCAGAGAATTTGGATGTATAGAAATGGAAAGTACAAGTATGTAAATATGTAGAATAATGTTCTTTTCGTCGGGCCTCTTAGGCCATTTCACATATTTTTAATTTGTATTGTTTTCATGCTTGTGGATTATGAAGTGAACTCGACTTCCATTCATCTCTTCCGCCAGTAGAACTGGAGAGAAAATAATCCACTATACATCACCATGCCTTACGGATAGGGGTGACTGTTGGGATAGGGGTATACGATTATAGATTATACGGTTCAACCCGAATCCAACCAATTTATTAATCGTGTCAAAATGGATCAACCTGCTTTAACTTGTAACACGTTTACAATCAATCCTAGTGGCAGAGAGAAAATAATCCAGTATACATTTGAAAACTGTTTTTACAGTTTTAACCTTGTACACTCAGCCTTTGTGTGTAAGACACAGTGGGACATACAAATACCTGGACAGAAATTTGTTCTTTTTTCACCCATATCATTCTGTATGTCAAAGTAACTCCAATTCGTCAATCATAGTTCTAGTCTATTCGAAGATTTAAGTGTTGGAAATCAGACCTGTCGTCAAGTGACCAAAGGGATTAATTAATGGAGAATGATTGTATGTGTTGACACAGACAGACCTCTACGGGTGTACCATTGATTGACACATTATGTGTTTTTTAATTTGATGTATCTTTTTGACCACCTATTTCTATTTTTCAACTGAACATTTTTTTGGGACATTTTTACTCCCAAAAACAATACATGTCAATTTATAATTCATCATATACACTACAAAGGCATCTTCATCACAGAACATTTTCTCATAGGCTTTGCAATCTCATGATCTTGAAATTGCAATCTCAAGATCATGACATTGAATTACAATCTTGTTTTAATTAATTAGAGATTGCAATCTTGAGATCAACTTATTGATTGCACTAGCCATTCACTTACATGAACAGCCTTGACTGAGGAAAAGGGAAAGCGAAGAATGATATTGCTTTAGATTTAATAACTTAAAATACTAAATTACCCTCGTATTCAGCATATGGGTATTAGTTACTTAGCACCAACCACTTTTCAATATCACAATCTGAGAATTTGACGAAAAATATTATATGAGCTTTTTAGTACAATCTCAGATCAAGACAAAATGTGATATCAATCTAGAGAATGCAGTCTAGATTGCATACCAAATGAACCGAATCCGATCTCAGATCGTGCTATCTAAGATCACATGTCAAAGACAGCATTCATTTAGATAATCTAGAATCCAAACCGGACGGTTCACAAATTTTATCATACAATTGGCCGACTGGTTTGTATTAAGACTTCATTTCTATTGACCAACCCATAAATAGATGGTTTTGGTTGGACCCATTTTAATTGAATGGTCCTATGGTCCCTCCATGCCAGTGTACGTAGACATTCGGGGTGATATCATCTGCGCCACCCCCCTGATGGGACACTCAGGGGGGGGAATCAATTCACTTTTCGGAGGTTTTTGATTCCCCTCCCTGATGGGACTTGATTCCCCTCCCTGAGTGTCTCATCAGGAAGGGTGCCGCAGATGATTTCACGCCTGTTCTATGTGTCCACATAGATCTTAGGTACATATGAATAGTGCTTTCTCCAGTCTATTTAGATATTTAGCTGATGGCATGAGTCCCTCCAATATGTTGTCGTTCTATTAACAAGTTAAGCTTGTTCGACTCATTATGAGGTTAAGGCAAAAGAAGAATTGGGCTACTGAGCTATGTATATATAATGAAGGCAAATAATAATTTGATTAAAAATAATAATAAATGAAATTTTGCTGTAAATAATCATTTCATTAAAAATAACAATAAATTAGGGTTTGGTTTGACCCTAAGCCTAGTTAGAAAATGTTAAAATTGAACATGATCCAATTGTTAACCGGGTTTATGTATGCCGACACAACCAGCTGATTTTTCAAGGTTCAAGTCAATGATGGCCCAACCTAGCTCAAAGATGGCCCAGCCCAATCTGTCTGAGCAGGTTACTCAATGACTCTTTGCACTCTTCGAGCTATCGATCCATCCCTCATGGGTCAACCATGAATACTTCCACCACTACAACAAAAAACACCTTTTGCAGCGTTTAGAAAAAGATCTCTATAGTTATAAAGAGTGTTTTCCGAGCACTGTTTTCACAGTGCATCATGAAAAGTCACAGACTTTAAACAGTGTTTTAGAAGTGCTTCCTAAAGTATACTTTAGGCAGCATTTTCAAAACACTTCTTAAAATAGACTTTAGCTAAAGTAGACTTTAGCGTTACCTAAAGTCTACTTTAGGAAGTGTTTTGAAAACGCTGTCTAAAGGAATTTTTTTTTTTCATCTGTACCTCATCTCTTCCTGACTCAAACCCATTGCCTATACAGTAAATACTGGCATTGACCCAATGCTAGTGTCTCATATTCCCTGCAATTATAACTGATCTCTTCTAATAATTATAACTGTTTAACTGACCTCTTCTAACATAACTAATTAATCTGACCTCTTTTAATAATTATAACTGTTTAATTTCTACATTCTACAATTTCTATTATCAGTTTATTCCAAATCTTCCAAATTATATCTGTATCTAATCATGCAACCTAAGATCCTCAGAAATAACAAGGTTTGTTGTGTCACATGAAAACTCTACATCCAAAACCCCCTATCTACTCTTAGGCCAATTCAAAATTAGATTTACTTAGTTCCCTCTATATCAAAGTTCAAACCACTTGTAAACAAAAATTTTCAGTTCGGCTATGTTCAAAGTGATCATTTCTGACATAACAGATCCAACTTCAACACTGATTTCAAAGGGCATCCCAAAGCATTAAAAAATGGAGCTATTTTAACCATAATGGACATCCAACATGTAAAATCACAGTGATCGTAGTAACAACAATAGGATTGTCAAACTTAAAGCAGAAGTGAGATCATTCAAATTAAAACTAATATACATTTAGAAGTAGAATTGTTACAAGTTGTTCATCTGTTGCCTACTGTCACCCAATGTCAATATATATAGAGCCACCCCAGATCAAACTTCACTTTTACTACAAAAAAGATTGAACTTACCCTTTAAATGTGAGTAATGGAATACATGACACTACCCTGGCTCGCTGAATCAGAGCTTCCAAGTCCCGTCCTAACATGGAACCAGCTAACTCACCAAGAACTCCCAGTTGTTGGACGATTATTCAAATAAGAAAGATCAGGCTATCAATAGACACAAGAATCAAAACAAATGCCACCATCATGTCCACTTAACTGAGCAAAGGTCAAAATACTACAGAGACATCTGGAAGTAAAATGGAGGGAAAAATATGAGGGATTAGATATCAATAGGGATCTCCATTGTCAGCCATGTAACCATCTAATGAAACTCAAAATGAAAACCTTCAGCAACTCTCTTATAATTACTTTTTGAGCTTATTTCAGTTATGCAGGGTCAGCTACACAAATCTTGTTCCCATATTCCACTCTATTCTATACAAGGTTACATTTCACACTAAGCATGAATTTTTCAACTATAGTCTCAAACCCCAATCCATGTCCACTTCAGCCCGTGTCCCTTTAAAGCTTTCAACCCCCAGAAAAGCACTGCCTGCAGTGCTATCCTTGATCTTTGTTGCACATGACCGTACAACCTTAGTCATCTCTCTTTATCACCTACTAGAGATACACCTAGGTTCTCTATTATGCTTCCGTTTTCTAATTTTGTCTTTCTAATCCTGCCGTTTATCCATCTCAATACCTTCATCACTTTCCATCATATGTCTAATAAATAATTTAAAAGGAACTTCAATTACAAAATCCACAGTATAAATTCTCATATGCTCTTTTCACAAGATGAAGAGTGAATACTGAGTACCTGATTTCATCATTTTATAAAACCAATAGAACAAATGTCCAAACCCAAGGTAACTATGGGAATTAGGTGGAATTTGGGTTAAAAGTTATCAAAATAAATGGAGTTTAATATTTTAAAAAGAAAATAGCAGCAACATAAGATTATAAACAGACAGCTGAGTCCAATACAAAAATGTACCAAATCTTCTTGTTAAGGAACCAGATCAAAACCAATAGCATAGAATCATAAATTTTTTAAGGTAAACAAGCATAAAATTAAAGTCAACCAACAATTTTTTCACTAAGGAAATCCATAATCTCAGACCCAAATCACAAAAACACAACAATTCACAAAATCAAACAACAATCTAAAGCAAAACAAAATACAAAAACAACCCATAAACAAAAAAATCCCATAAACAGAAATCACAAACCAACACATGAGTAATCTATTATAATGTTCCAAGATACAACAACCCATCAAAACAAAGACAAAAAAAGCAATAATCAAAGAAAGATAAAAAAATTAAGAAAGACAAAGCAAACAAAAACAGAATTTCAAAGAATCTTCGCATACCTGAACAAATAAAGAAAACCCACTTCTCCCTTCCCCCCACCTCCCTCCCTCTCTCTCTCTCTGAGCAGAGACCAAGAGGGAGAAAGAGCGGAAAAGGGTCTAATCAAGACCCTTCAATCCGCTTGAAACCCGTCAAAGAAGGGTATGTCGACTTCCTTAGAATTCCTCGAACCGCTTGAATGCGATCCCAGGTTCATTTGACCCTCAACTGATAGAATTTTGACACAGTTAAATCCTCAATCCAGTGAAGCAGGACACGTCGAAGCGTGCGGGATCACAGAAAGAGAGAAAGCTTGAGGGAGGGAGGCGAGAGAGGGGAGAGAGATAAGGGGGTAAGAGCAGAGAGAGCGGGGAGGTGAGAGTAGAGAGAGGGGGATGTGTGAGAGGGGAGAGAGAGGGAGAGGCAAGAGCAGAGAGAGGGGGAGGTGAGAGCAGGAGAGAGAGGGATGTGAGAGAGGGGAGGTGAGAGGAGAGAGTAGAGAGAGAGCAAAAACTCATAATCGAGCCCTAGTGATGTGAACGCGAGAATAGGGAAGGAAGAGGGAAGAAGTGTTAAAAAGGGTGGAGCATAGGAAGCGTTTAAAAAATGCTCGTTATATCATTTTTGTAGGTAGACCATAGGAACCATTTTAAAAATGCTCACTATACTCTAATTGTATAGCGAACATTTTTAAAATGTTGTATAAATCATATATAAATTGTTTTTTTTTAAATAAAACATTGTCTTTATATATTTATACAATGTTTTTTAAACGTTGCTTATTCTAGTTACCCCATTTAGCAACATTTTAATATCAAAACGCTCTATAAAGTTACACCTTTGACAACACTTATAGAAAAACATTGCCTAATGCATGTTCTTAAAAACCATTTTTGTTGTAGTGCACATCTGGAAAGTGACTAGTTATGAGGGGGCATGGTGTGGGATCAGAGGTTATCGAGCCTATTTGTAACACCCTATATTGCACTTAAGGGGTAAAATCATAATTTTACCTTTATATGGATAATATTGTCATTTCACATGCTTATACAGACCTTATATTGGTTTAGGAACCTATTGGACCAATTTAGAAATATAGAACCCAAGTTGGACCTACAACTATTCAAGTTCAGAAGTTTTCTCAACTACGTAATTGGGGTAACTTCCTGAGCCCACTGAGACAAATATAGAGTGAAATGGAGTATGAGACATACCTTGTTGGAAATTTCATCGAGTCTTCTTTCCAACATAATAAACGGTACTCAATAATGAGTTTTCTAGAGAAAGTTATGATCGTTTTCCCCATAACGGGTTTTGCTGAAAAACCTGGGGACTCTCAGGTTTCTCAGGCGGAGGGCTAGCCTATTTAGGGGAGGGCTCACCTAGGGGGGTCTGGAGGGCTTCCCTGTGGAGGGGAGAGCTTTGGCTCCCGAAACCAGAAAAATAAGAAGGCTAAAAATTGCCTAAAAATGTGATTTTTGATGTGGCACTTGCTCATTGGTCCCCCAAACATGTGGGATCTCATCCTGGGCAATATGTAACCCTACTAACATCTCAATTAGGTCATTTCTCCTCATTAGAAAAAAGAAGAAAAGAGTTAGAGAGATTAAAGAAAGTTCTTGAGTTAATGTAGAAATTCTTCCCCAATTAGGTAAGTTTCATTCCCCACTCTGAAAAATTTGTTGAGATAGCTTGTTCTCTTCCTAGATTCTCTTGCATTATCAAATTTATGCTAAACCTAATCATTTTACAAAAGATAAAGGAAAGGGGAAGGAGGTCTTGGAAGGATTTGAAGTTTAAACAAGAAATTTACTAAGTTTTGGTGAGTTTTCATACATAGTGTGCTACTTCTTTGATCTCCTACTGGTTTGTTCACAGGTAATCTTCATTTTGATTAGTATTTTGGTTATTTTACCATTTGATTGTTAAATCTATGAAGTTGGTAAGTTTTCACCACTTGATTTCTAGGTTTATGAAATTGTTAGTGAGTTTTCATATATGATGTGCTACTCTCCTTGTTTCTTCTATTGTTTCTTCATGGTTATTCATCTATTTGGTTGGTATTTTAGTTTCTTAAACTCTTGATTGTTAATCTATGAGGTTTTGGTGAATCTACACCATTTTATGCTTAGATTCATGAGATTTTTAGTGAGTGTTCATACATAGTGTGCTACTCCCTTGTTCCTTTTACTATTTCTTTATGATTATGCATCTATTTGGTTGGTATTTTAGCCTCTTCATTACTTGATTGTTAATCTATGAGGTTTTAGTTGAAGTCATATCATTCGATTCGAAGATCTATGAGATTTTAGTGAGTTTACATACTTGGTGTTCTACTCCTTAGTTCTCCTATAATTTTTTTCATGATTATCCATTGTTTTGATTAGTATTTTGAGTGTTATATCATTCTATTGTTAAGTCCTTAAAGTTTAGTAAGTTCCCTTCATTCAAACACTAAATCCATAGAGGATTAGTGAGTTTTCAAGTTGATTGCTCTATTATTACTATTTTTATGCACTTTCCTATATTTTTGGTTGTCATTTTAGTTGAGATGATAGAATTTCATTACTTTTTGCTAAACCCATATGAGATTGATGATTCCAACTATTCTATGGAGTGATTTATTTCCATTACACCTTGGTTGGGAACTTGATTACATAAAATTTTAGGTTTTATTAGTAAATGGTTAAATCTATTCCTAATTGTGTATGTTTTAGTTAAGATTTAATTCATCTACCTTGCTACTATCATGAATTCATTGAAATCCTAACTTTGTCTCTATGATTAAAGGTAAGAAGGTTGAATCCACATCAAAGTAAAAAGGAGAAAATGATTTCTACTCCTCATGCTTGATGTTTGCCTTGATTTCCCCATAGATGAAATTCCTATCTATATCCTCATTTCTAGGTGGTAGTTGTTACTTAGCTTAATTGATTATGAGCTCTATTACTTATATTATCTTGTATGCTAGTTTCTCATTGATGCTATTATTATGCTTTCCACTTGATTATGTCCACTTACACTTGATTTGATGAGATCCAAATTAGTATCCTTGCACCCACATGCATGACTTGTTTGAGACTTTTACACTATCATTAGTTTTAGAAAGTTAGAAAAGAAATTTCCAAGCACTTTGTTTTGGTGTGAGAATGAGCTACTACTTTTCGTTTGGTTTAAGTATGGTCTATACATGGTCTTACTTATGAGTTTTGTTTGTTGGACTTCTCTTGCATTGTACCCTTATACAGTTATATATTACTCTATATATGCATTGATTTTAAAGTATCATTTTGACTTTGTGGATCTTATTTTGGACCCAATCATCGGTTAACATTAATAGGTAAAGACAACATGAGTTACGCACCACCCTTGATGCCCTGGGGGATTTTTGCTGGCTCACCCTTGATGCCCTGGACGATTTTTGCGGGCTAACCCTTGATGCCCTGGGGGATTTTTGCGGGCTAACCCTTGACGCCCTGACGGATTTTTACTAGCTAACCCCTGATGCCTTGGGAGATTTTTGTCGGCTAACCCTTGATGCCTTGGGGGATTTTTGTGGGCTATATTGGTTTATTGACACATTTCAGTTCAAGACCTAATCACTGGGTGACATTAATAAGTGAAGAAGGTACTAATTGCCCACCATATATGTTTGAGATTTTAGTTTTGTTAGTGACCCTACATGGGTCATACAAGATTCCTATTTTGTAGAGACCCTATATGGGTTACATGATTTCAGTCTTGTTAAAGGCCTTACGTGGGCTAATCTGTTAGATTTGTTACGAGGTGTTTTGACTAGATTTGGCTCAGGAACCCTACATGGGTTGAGTTGTTTTGATCCGAGTAGTGCTTTGTTAGAAACCATTCATGGGTTGTATGAGTTTGAGAGTTGCATTAGACTTTCATGAGCATGCATTTGTTTTGATATCTACTAGCTAAGACAACCTATTTGAGAGGTGTTAAGGCTTAATTATTTATGAGTGTTTTTAAAGCAAACATTTGCATTGCACGTTGTACGTTCTTTATGAGCTACACATTACCTGTTTTAGTTATGAGCTTTTGTTGATTCAGCTTATGCACTTCTAGAACCTTTACTAAATTCTGATTATAGTTGTAGTTAGATCAATTCTTATATAATTCATTTATTCTGAGCTGGTATCGTTCTATACTTGTGACATTTGATTTATTTTGTGAGACATTATGTATGTTCTCTCATGGGCTTTATAGCTTACCCATGTTTTTAACCCCTTTTCAGATGGTGCCCTGTAGCATGGGATCTTTGGTAGGTTCAGTTCTGAGACATAATTCGTGGGATGAGAGGACCATTTTATTTGCTTTCTTTCTGTCCATTTTATTTTTAGCACACACTTAATGTATAACACAGGGATTATTGAGTGTGACTTATGTGAGACATTTGTGGTTCTGTTGGAGACTTTTGTTATTAGTATGACTTATGTGAGGCATTTATGGTTCTATTGGAGATTTTTGTTATTAGCCTGCTTGGTGGCCCCATATGATGAGATTGTTTATTTTGGAGAATGTAGTTTGGTATGGATGTTAGTTATACTTTTCACTGCTTAGTTTAGAATGCATGATGATACTTTCTGCTGTAACCATTAAATGGATGTTACTTTATGGTTATGTTTTCGCTACGATGTATTGACAATTAAGGTTAAGTAATTGGGATAAAAGAAATGAAAAAAAATATATGCTACAAATAAATAAGTTAAATAAGTAAGAAACCCCTTATGCAAGGAAAGGGTAATGTCACACACCGAGATCCGCAACACCGTACACGTGTGATTCTGCTATATTTCTCTGATTTGCACATGCAGGTTTCTGGGCGTGACACTGTTGGCTCTGTCGTGTTGTCTTCTCTAGCTATACACCACAAGACATGACTAGGCAGTGTCTTCATCTTGACTCTTAATTTTGAAGATACCCTTAATCACCTCACATGTGTTGACCAAAATACCCCTTTATAAGTAAGATAAAGAAGAAAAGAGAAAAAGTAGATTCAACCTTAATGAAACTCCTTTAGGCTTGGATTAGTAGATGGAGAATAGAAATAGAACTGTTAAACATGTTGGTTGTCAACAAAAAATTTATCTCATCACCGGATTAACCTATATGGATTTCCGGTTTGGGTTATCAAAAGGACAAGTTCGGTTATGCCTCTAGACTGAGGACTTTTGCAATAGAACAATACCACCCAATTTGACAAAAGATAAACCTTTCATTAATTAAAAAAGAACACAATATGAATCAAAAATGTACCTTTAGACAAATTGCCATAGTCCTTCTCATAAAGTCAAGGGAGAACTTTGTGGAATCCAACTGTGAGATACAATCGATTTGTCTAATACAGGACTTTGAGATAGACCACTGACTAGACCTAAGTTAATTGCTACCGCTACTCTACGATAAAGATAAATGACTTGATAAGTGTTTGATTGGTCTCTTCTCCTATTGTCGTATTCTTTATCTATAAGATCCTTTCAATGGCATTATCGTTTCCATGTTTGCTTGTAACCGTTTTTCAGTTTAGAATGTGGGTTTCCTACTCACTAGTTGGTTCACCCATGACTTATATGGTGGGACAACTGTCATGCGTTGTTGTGCTCTCACCTCTCCATCTCCCATCTAATGTGTTACACTCGATAACTACCCCCTAAATCATTACTCATTACCATGTGTCATTCATTGATGGGCAGATTTCAATTTTTAGCCTAACAAATGCCCCATGCATGTGTCAGGTTTGAATCATAACCGAACACATGTTATTTTCCACCATTTTGGTGTATTGGTAACATCGCATTAGCCGGCGCTTATAAGTTTCCTTTACTATTAAGGAAACCCATCTCTTCATTTGTCTTTTGTATTCATTTGTTCTTGATTTTTCTCAACTTTCTTTGTTCATCTTGGTTATCTTTCCTTCCCTTCATCGTTATTTATGGTTAGGGTAAAACAAGTCGCTCCTATTGATGTTAAATCCACTGAACCTTCTGTTCTTGCATGACAAGGAGAAAGAGAGGAAGGTTTGGTTTCAGTGGTCGAGTCTGAAACTGCAATTGTTGAGGCCAAGAGACTATGCCTCCTGAGCATGGCAGACAACTTTATGTCGATGTCTATCATTATCAATGTACCATTTGAGGCTTCTTCTTCAAACCCTACAGTTCGTAGTTATGGCCTCAGTCCAACCTTTTTTATAGAAACCCCTCTGAATATGCCCCATTATTTCTAGGCTAATTTGCACGGTGCTCTATTGTTCTATAAGGAGGGTATTAATTGGAGAAAATGGGAGAAAAAGTTTAATCCAGGTAAGTGGTTCAACACGAGTCGTACCTGGGTAGACTGGGTAGACCGTATGTATACAAAGAAGGAAAAAAAGAGTGGACAAAACTCGGTATCATCGGTGCCATTCTCGCATCTAAATCAGATTCTCATTTTAATCAATCCCTTCTCTTTGTTTTCCTACTTTTTGGTCCCCTACATCCAACCATTTTATACTCCTTGAGGGCTCAATGTTAGTTACGCTGGCATATGTGTATCATCTTCTCAATGTCCCACTCGATGGTACTGTCATCATTCCATCTTTTACCAACCCTGCTCGGAATTCTTTCAATTTTGCTACTGATGCTTCTCACCTTGCTTATTCTATTTTTCATTTCCCGCGAGATGGGTAATCCCAAGGATGAGATAACATTCCCAAAGGAATGTTCTTTTTATCTTTATTGGCTATGTAAGTTTATGGTATGCTCTTCTTCTAAGTGGGTCACCTAAGCGTATGCTCTAATAGCTACAACCTTGGCTTCGGGCTGTCGATTAGCGCTAGGTCCATTTTTGCTTTCTACCATTTATTGATCTTTCTATTCTTTGATTTGAGAGATATTTTTTAGGTCACCCAATAGGCCATGTGACTCCTTCAATTATGGATTTATGCATATTTCCCGAGTCTGGCTCCTATCCCACTGAACTACCAGACTCAAGTCCTTCTTGCTATGCACAAGATTGGCTCGAGGCTAAGTATCCTAAATCTTCTTTTCCTAGCTTCGCCCATTGCATCGATGTCATACTTGACACACAACGGGTTTGTTCTAACATTCATTTTTTACCTTTCAAAGATAAACAATTTGGTTCTGTCGAATACCTTGCCTAGCAGCCACATCCTACACAACTTCAGGCCTAGGCTATGAGAACCTAGTCATCTTGTCTTCTTTATAGGGATCTCCCTTTTTTCTAGAAACCTGATCATGTTAAGGCCTATTGCCTCAATATGTGTGCTCAACAATTTAGGTTCATTCAGTTCATCCCAACTCCTTAAATCTTTACTCTGAATTCTCCTTGAGAGGCTCGACCAACTAGCTTGAGGTTAATGTTCCTCTAGAGAATGAACGAGAATGTGAAGGGCCTGGTGGACCTTATCATTCCTTCTTTTGATGGTATTCCTCAATTGACAATCACATTCGATACTTAGTGGTCTACTTTATAGCATCTGTAAAAGAGTCTATGAGCCAGATCATCAATCAGTTAAGCCCTCTATACAAGGCACCTCTAATGATAGGTAGCCCTTTTTTTTAAATTCATTTGTGTTATTTTTTATATCTTATTTGTTTTCGTTAACTGACATCTTATACTATAGTGGCTCCAATTCACATTGTGCCACTTCCTCCAATTCTTCCCACAGATGACCAGCTGGTTGAGGGTCAGTGGAAGTCGCAGCGGATAGGCTCAATGAAGGAACTAGTTGTTCATCATTAAGCAAGCCTCAGAGCCTTCAAAGAGAAACCTGGTGAGACAAAGATTGTTAATGCAAGAGCTAACCTGATAAAGAAAAATAGAAAATGGCTTGTCTTATCCAAAGAAGATAGACTACATTGAGAACTGGAAGAGTATGAGTAGGTTGCAAAAAAGAAGAAGCTTAAGATTAAGGCTTTGGGGAAAACATTAAGTGATGAACATGAATTGGCACACTGCGAGAGAAAGAAACATGTGAAAGCCTATGAAGAAGAAATGACTTGAAGTTGAGAAACAATGCAACAAAACGCTAAGGAAGAGGGGCAACGATTGAATGAAGAGAGAAAGATATCCAGGAGGCTCGAGAAGGAAGCAAGAGAGAGAGAAGAAAATGTTCGAGAGAGGCAAAGGAAAAAAGAAAAGAAGAAATAAAAAGAAAATAAGAAACAAGAGGAAAAGAAGAAAAGGGAAGAGGAAGAAATCAAACGAAGGAAGGAAGAAGAAAGAGATAAGAAAGAAGAAAAAAGAAAGATAAAAGAGAAGAAAGAAGAAGAGCAAAGGAAACAAAGGGAAGAAGAAGAGCAAAGAAAGACGGAAGAGAAAAGAAAATGAGAGGAAGAGAAAAAGAAGATGAAAGCAATAGAGATAGAGAAATAAGAGAAAGAACAAAAGGAGGAAGAAGAAAGAAAGAAGGCGAGAAAGGAAGAAAAATAGAGATTGGATGAGGAAGAGAAAAAGGAGAAGATCTTGAAAATAAAAGGAAGATAAGGAGGACTCCTCAAGGGGTAAATGTATTGAGGGACATGTTGAAGGCCAAGATTTTGGTGGTGGTATGCTTTAGCATGAAGAGTCTTTAGTGGAGGCTATGGGGATTAATGTTCGACCAGGCAAATATCCATCTCATGCGATCGACTAATCTCTAAATGCTGGAGAAACTGTGGTACTATCAAATGTTGCCAACAAAATTAACATTGAGCTGCCTTAGAGGGGACTTGTGCTTGAGGCTTCCCAACCCCATGTCGAGATCCCTGTATCTCTATTATTGCGGTCTTCATTTTACAATACCCATCCTAGATATATGTCCCAATTGTTGTCTTGGGCCAAAGATTTTACTTCAATGGTTATTGGGAGTACAAGTCTACACCATCGACATCACCTAAGCCTTATCCATCAGAGCAGCTCCACCAAGCTTTGACAGCATTTCGGACTTTCCTCAAGGCTGGGTCATCATCTATGTTACTCGATCCATCTGTTAGCTCCTCCTTCATTGACTTCGAGAATATGTTACTCTAACATCCTGGCTGCTTATCTATGGACCAACGGGCCAGCCTTCGTTTGGCCATGTCCTCGCATCATGAAACCAATGAACAACTTCGCTTGAGGTAAGACGAGGAAGCTCGAGAAGGAGAATTGAAGTCTTGAATTGAGGCCATCCTCTCATAACAATCTTCTGTTGTTGATCGTGTCAACTCATTGGTGGAGAGCATTAGCTTACAAATGACCGAGATCGAGAGGGTCAAGACTCACTTGAAAGATCTGAAGGAGAAGTTATCAGCTTCAGGATCAGCTTTTAAAGAGGCGATGGATCAAGATTTCTCCCACTCTGAGGAATTGCCATGGTTAAAAGCAGATCTAGTAGCTTGCAAGGCTGATTTAAAGGATTGCAATCAGGTCATTGAAGTGTGGTGGTCTATGTTACTTTTTGCATTTTCCCAGGCTCTTTAGGAACCTTATCTCTATCATTTTCTTATAATGGTCACCCGTGAAACCATATCTAATTAGTACTTTTTGTTGACCAATTGATGTTCCCACATCGTGGGTTTATATATTTTTAGATGTTTTCCATTTTTGCTCCTTAAATGTTTTAACTCTTCGACATGCATCAACCTATATACATTCTCATCCGACACTTCACTTACTAAGAATGGACTTTCCCATGTAGGAGACCACTTTCTCAGTTGAGGGTCCTTAGTCCCTTGAGGTAGAATGATTTTCCACACTAGTTCCCCTTCATGGAAGGTCTTGGCTTTTACTCTTTTTTTTATTATTATTATTGTAGGCCATAGCCACTCATTACTTTTATAGCATGATGGAATCTAGAGCCTTAACCCTTGTTTCGTCGAGGTCATCCAATCCAAACATCATAGCCTCCTCATAATTGGCATAACTTTGGTTGCTTTACCTAGTTACCCTCAACAATTACACCGAGACTTCTAATGGCAATACTAAGTCATGTCTATAAACCAATGCATAGGGTGTGGTCCCAATGCTTGATCTTTTTGACATTTGATATGCCCACACTGTGTCTGATGATACTTCATCCCAATCTAAAACATTATTGTCAATCATCTTTCTCAAGTTGTTCTTAATAACTTTGTTAGTTGATTCAGCTTTTCCATTTGTCGGACATAATAAGGTGTTGAGTTTAGGATCTTAAACCCATAGTCTCGAGCAAATTCTTATATTCAAGCCCCATTGGATATTAACCCTTGATCAATTAGAATGGATTGTGGAATTCCATATCAATGTATTATCGTTTCTTTTACGAAACAAATTACATCCCTTTCTATAACTTCTCGATATGGTTTATACTCTACCCATTTCATAAAATAGTCTATAGCTACTAGGATGAAGAAATTTCTTCTGGCCGAGGTAGGCCTAAGCTTTTTGATCATATCAATAGTCCATCCTCTAAAAGGCCATAGTTTTATGATAGAGTGTGGGTTGGCCGTAGGGCTTAAGGTACCAACCCATGCCTTTGACAAGCCTCACAACCCTAGGCGTAATGGATACAATCTTGTAAGACGGTTGGCCAATAATAGTCATATCGATGGATCAACCATATCATTTTTAAACCTAATTGATAAGCACCACAAATCCCTTTATGAAGGTTTGTCATCGCAAGCTTAGCCTCCTCAGCATCAAGGCACTTGAGTAATAAACCATCAGCCTCTCGTTTGAAGAGTTTCGAGGGTTCTCCATATAAAAGGTATCCCTTCGATTTGAGCTTAAGGGAGTTATTTACCTTTTTACTAGGGTTCTGTAAGTATTGAGTGACCAGCTCCTTCCAATCATTTTCTCTTTTATTTTTAATGTCCAAAGGTAGGACATTGACTCGTGGGGCTTCACTTAATACTGAGGTTATACCTCCAAAATTCAAACTGTCAAAAGGGCACATACTTCCGGTAATGGTGTGGTTCTTTCGATATCCCAAGGCTGTCTGTGTCATCAAGTTTTTCCTTTGATTTAGGTATCAAGGTACACATTTCATTGTGACCTCATTGAACATTTTTAACAAGTCCTCAACCCTGTTCATGTAAGGAATCAAAGTTAGACAAATGCATTTGTAATCGACCATAGTTTGATTCATCACTAATTACAAATCCCCACAAACTTTGAGGAATCTTGCCCTTAAATCTATAAGGATCTCGAGCACTCAAATTAAAGCTTCGTATTCCACTTGATTGTTGGTAAATTCACCTTTGATCTTAAAGCTGAATTCTATGGTTATCCCCCTCAGGGATTGGATAACCACTCTTGCTCTAGATCCCAGTCTAGTTTTGAACCCATCAAAGTATAATCGCCATGGGGTGAGGCTGCTGACAAAATCGTCTTTGATTTTTGTATAAACTGGCTGACATAGATAGTCAGCCAGGAAATCTGCTAAGGCTTAACCCTTAATGGCTTTTTGTGGGACATAACGAGATGGACCTTGAGGAGTGCTAGGCTTCATTTTCCTATTTGACCTTTCATTATAGGTTGTGATAACATATTTTTTATGACATCAGTTTGAGCAATGGCTTATACAACATGTGAAAGAAGATAATGTCTTAACTGATGAGAAATACCGAGCTAGACACAATTTCTTTATCAGGGGATAGCTATATTTTGTTTGATGCAAGACTCAACTTAAATAAAACACTAACTGTTCATGGATGTCCTTATTGTCTTGGGCCAACAAACTTGCAATCGAATTCTCAGTAGCTAAGATATATAACTTCAAGGGCTTATCTCTTCTTAGTGGCATTAACACAAGGGGCCTTAACAAGTACTCCTTGACTACTTCATAGGCATTTTGGTGCACTTTTTTTCCACTGAAACTCCTCGTCCCCTTTCATACAAAATAAAGGCGAGAACACTTTCTTTTCTCCTACCTCATTCAAGATGAAAAGTCTCAGAAATTAATTTGTCCAAGCAACCTTTGAAACTCCTTCTTTGTAGAAGGTGGTTTAGCTTTAATGATTTTTCTGGGCCTTGTTTTGGTTTATCTCAATTCCTCGACTGTGTACCAAGAAACCAAGAAAATTACTTGTGTTTAAGTCACAAGTGCATTTCAGAGGGCTCATCTTTAATTGATATTTCCTCATTCTGAGGAATCCCTTTTTTAAGTCTAGCAAATGATCATCGAAGCTTTGGGATTTCACGATGATGTCATCGATGTATACCTTCATGAATTTCCCTATCATATCATAGAATAGGTAATTCATGGCTCGCTGGTAGGTGGCTTTGGCGTTTTTCAAGCTAAAAGGCATGATTACCCATTTGAATGTCCCTATCGAACTAGGACATCGAAAGATTGTTTTAAGCCTATCTTCTTTAGCTATGAATATTTGGTTATAGCTCTAGTGTCCATCCATGAAAGACAGTATTCTATGCCCAACAACTCCATCGACTAATAAGTCAGTTATGGGCATAGAGTATTCGTCTGTCGGAGTTGCTTCATTGAGATTTCTGAAGTCTATATAGGCCTTTAATTTACCATTCTTCTTGACTTCTAGCACTACATTTGACAACCACTAAACATACTTGGCAGAGAAAATGAAGTCAATGTGGAGTAGTCTCTCGATCTCCTCTTTGACCTTTAACACAACCTCATTAGTCATTGGTCGAGGTGGTTGTTGGAAGGGAACGTACCCTTCCTTTATCGACAATCAGTGCTCGAATAGTTTTCTATCTAAACCAAGCATCTCCGAATAGTCCCAAGCAAAACAATCTTTGTAATGCCTAAGGACCATCCTCATCTTCTCGACTCTGATGGCTCAAGCCTAACACTAACATATGTTACCCGTGGGTTCTCTATTGAACCCAAGTTTATCTCTTTCAAGTCATGTTGGACTTCGGCCTTTAAATCATCCAGCTAAGCTAGGGTTGTACTCAATTCTTCCACTCATATGGCCTCAGGTTCACAAGGGCCTTTGGGCACTCGATAAGATACATCTTGATTTTCATCTTTGTCAAAGATCCCGATAGTCTTTTCATGGCTATTTGAATGGCCTTTTCCTCCTTTTTGTTTGAGTCAGTCATCAACTTCTTTTTTATTATATGGGTCTGACTTCTCTGGCCCTTCTAATAAGCTAGGCTTAGCTAGCTCTTTGCATAGATATTCGAATTCCTCTTTTATCAAAGATGCATTTTCACAAATCTTATAAATTATGACTTCCGTGGGTTTTCCTTCTCTATTGCATCCTACCAACTTAAGTGTTTCGACGTTGTCGTCATATAGTTAAGCCTTGACATTGTTTGTTGAGTCTAAAAAGGGATTTTCATCTACATAGACCACTTCAACCGAGTTATTATCATTTCAAAGTAACAACAATTGGTATAAAGATGAAGGAACACACCAACTTGAGTGTATCCAGTTCCTTCCTAGTAATGCGTTATAATTCGAGGAAGTGTTGATCATAAAGAAAGTTGTAATTTTGGTCATACTTTCTACCTTTAGCTTGAGGGGAAGAACTCTTCTTATCCTAGTGGCATTACCAGAAAACCCATAGATGGAAATGTCCATTGGCACTAAGTTGTTATCAGTCTTTGATAACTTCTTCATCATGGAGACCTACAGTATATTCACCACTGTTCCATTGTCAATCAAGACCCTACTTACAGGCTGACCCTCCATATGTACTTTTATGTATAATGGCTTTAAATGTTGGGTTATGCCTTTAAAGGGTTTATTGAAAGAAAGTTTACCTAGAGTTTCCAGCTTTACGGCCCTTAGTTTGATTTGCTTCGAGATTTCATACTTGAGTTTGATAGTGGTAGGCTTTTTAGTGATGATTTCCCAAAGTTCATTTTCGGCTTCGAAAACCTTATCTTTTCGAGCACTAAACTTAATAGGAAAAGTGAGGATCATGTTGTAGTCGACTATTCTTTCCAACAATTACCAAAGTGAAGTTTGACAATATTTCTGGTGTCACTTAGATGTCAATCATAATATATTATGAGGATGTAAAGGAATCTACAAGTAGTCCTTTACTGCATAAGTCACCAAAGTCATCGTCACTGGAAGGGACGTTTGCCAAGTCTACCCAAGAAAGGTGTTCTTGTGGCTGAGCTTCCTTTACTTTTTCTTGGTCAACCGGTGGTGTCTCTTATGGCTTCTCTTAGTTATCCTTCTTAGGGTTTTGAGGTTTCCGACCAATGAGCACTTGGGAAGTTTGTAGCTCCTAGTTATCATTGATGTTAAGGATAGGGTAACACCCTTTCTCAGGCTTTTTATGTTCCCTCTTGTTTGATTCATCATTCAATGACACCTCAACCTGATTGACCTTTAGACATTAGTCAAGTCCCCTATGTTCTTCATTTATTTGAGGTGACCCCAACCCCTAGTTGGAATTTGAGACTTGATCCCCTTATTGTTATCTGGCTTGTTGTCTAAGCCATCTCCTCTTTTAAGTCCTAGTCATCAACGAGAACTCTGGGTTGTATCCATATTTGTAGATTGGCACACTTTAGATGTGCGACTTTTGAGTGGGCAAGGTTAGTCTCACCCATCTTTTATGATCCACTCGAGGTGGTTTGATAATGTTTAGCTCTAATATTCTTCACGTGACAGCTCTCTTCCCATCCATGGCTTATTTATGTATTGTCCCATTTATTTTATCCATTTGTTAGGTCTCCAATCTTTATTGCATGAGGCTGTTGCTCTTGTCGTATGTCGAAGGGGCTTTCTTTTTTCCTTGGCAGATCCCATTGGTTGGAAGCCTCTTGGTTTTGTCTTTAGGGTTGCTTCCATAAGCCAGGACATTATCTAGCCATATCTCTAACATAAAGAGAAGTCATCCTCATCGACCTCACATTTCTCCTCATTCTCATCAACTTCAGGCTCCCATGTCATCATTTCATAGAAGTCAATATCTTAGCTTTTCCATTTTCAGCCATTCTTAAGACCTCTTTTGGTACCGGGGTCTTTGATGATAAGCCTCGAGTGACCGAATGATTTATTGTAGAAGTGGCCCCATTTGTAAGTGTCATATCTCTACAAGTTTTCATATTTGACTCTATTATCTAAGGTTCAATTTACAATTACCATATCAGCATCCACCAACTTTGGAAAGGGGTTTGTATCAACCTCTATAGCCCCAGTTTTGTTAGGGAATCGATGCAACTTTTTGTTGATTCTCTCTCTAAAAAAATTTGAAACACTATACATTTGTTTGTTGAGTGGGTAAAGGAATTATGTCATTTACAATAATTCCACCCACAAAACTCATCATGGTTTAGGATTTTATGTTTCCCAACCAATTTGATTTACTTACCCTTAAGTAGCAAATCAAATATTTGATCTGCTTGATTCAAGTCAAAAGAGTAGTTCTTCATGGCAGCTGTTGGTTTATTTGAGTCTTGGGCTTAGGATTCTTTCCTAGCCAAAGTGTCACATGTAAAGGGCATATTCCCTACAAACTCTACTAAGTCGACCTTGTAGTTTAAGTCTTGGTATTAGGTTTCTTATGATGCATTACGTCATTGGTTTTCGTCTCTTATGATGGTCTCATATCGAGTGGGTCTTTCTGACAACTCGAATAAGTTGAAAAATGTCATTCCCTCAAAGTTCTTTCTTAGTTCGAAGTTGAGAACATCTTGGACTATTTTTATGAACTTGACCTCAAATAGACCACTGAGGCACCTTGATCTAGCCCATTTAAATTGCTTAGCCATTTCTTTCGACTACTATTTAATATAGCCAAATTGTCCATTGATACACCTAGATCTGCTCAAACAAAATTGGATTGAAATTTATCTTCCAATTCTTCCTAGCTTTGAATTGAGTTAGGCAAAAGATTTGTATACCATGTAAAGGCTTGTCCCATCAATGAGTTGGGGAATAGCCTCAATTTATAGTATCCCTGATTCGAAAACTCTCCACATTGAGTGGTGAATTGGCTAATGTATTTCATAGTCGTTTTATTATCTTCATCCAAGAAAGTGATGAAGTTGGGTACCTTATACCCTTAAGGAAATTCATAGTCCCCGTTTATTTACTTAGGGTAAGGTTTTCTATAGGTAGGTTGTGTAGTACACCTGAGACCAAGCTCATATAGTTCCTTGAGAACACCAATTACCTGTTCTCAGGCATTTTGGGCATATCCTTGTGGCGCTACACCATAAGGTTGTCCTTGGGAATGGTATGCCACTTGAAATGGTGGAGGTTGCATATTAGGTCATGCGCTCGTACCACCATAATCGTTGGCATCCAGGAAGGGGTTACCTCATTAGTTTGGTGGTTCTGGCCTCCTATTTGGTGGAGGATTATACCCCGCATGACCGTATCTTGAGGCATTTGGCCCATGGAAAGGGTAACCCCAACCTAGTGGTGTTTATACTCTGTTGGGTGGAGGTTATGGCCTTGCATGCCCGTATCCACATGCCTGTATCTTGAGGCATTTTGGTTAGAATAACCATTTCTATCATTATGTTGGTCAGACCCCTTGTTTTGGGGCATCCATGGTTCATATCGATGTGCATCCCTTGGTTCAAATGTGGGATTATCGTGAATCTCAAAACTTTTGGGCATTGTTGGTGTGCTTATCTCAATTGGGTAACTCGTATAACTTGGGCTCTTTGTGTTGATCCTCCTATTTGAACCATAATTGGCTCATCGAGTGGTGGTATGGGAGTGCCTTCAGCTCTAGGTTTCATTGAGTATCTAAAAGGTCTATCTTGTCCCTTGAGTCCTTATGAGGTCTTTAGGACATTTGTTCTGTCAATCACCCTTTTGCTTCTAGTATCAAGGTTGATTGACCCGTATGTTCTCCACGATTGGTTGAAGCACCTTGAGCAAGACTTCAACCAACATGTTTGACATCATCTTAAACCCTTTCTCAATTCTCTTAAGGAAATCATCGAGTTTTCCCTCGAGGTTCTAGGATGATTCGTTCGTCTCATTCCCACTCAAGCTTGCAGGTTGTTCTTATTTTCTGGGTGGCATTTCAATAATCCTCTCATTATGGTCGTCAATTTGTTGGTTGTCAACAAAAAATTTATCTCATCACTGGGTTAATCCATATGAATTTCCGGTTTGGGTTATCAAAGGATAGGTTTGGTTATGCCTTTAGACTGAGGACTTTTACAACAAAACAATAACACCCAATTTGACAAAAGATAAAACTTTCATTAATCGGAAAAGAACACAACATGAATAAAAAATGTACCTTTAGACATATTGTCGCAGTCTTTCTCCTAAAGTCAAGGGATAACTTCATTGAATTTGACTATGGGATACAATCGATTTACCTAATACAGGACTTTGAGATAGACTACTTATAGACACCTTAAATTTGTACAAATTACAAATAAGGGCTTACACCCTCACAAATACACACCAAAGACTCAAAATTCATACATGGGCTTTAAATTTACAAATTAAGCCTAATTGAAGGGACAAGTCCATTTAAGCTTAGTCCGAGTTTCAAACAATAACCTAAAAGACCAAGCCCACATTCTCAATCCCATTAGCAAGCCCAAACAGTTTGCATGGGACCCACATGAGAGAGATTTGAATAAAATCAAATCTAGATTCTCTTG
>JAOXJP010245508.1:0-22651 GCA_025762735.1 Platanus orientalis | reverse complement strand
AGAATCCCTCACAAGGTGAGTTCTTATCTCTATCTCTCTTCTCTTGTGCTTGGTTGCTCTGATTTCTGTTTGCCGTTCGAGCCTTTCAGGAAGACAAGCGTCACAAATGTTACAATGACCAAATTAACCTTATTTTTTAACCTAAAATACCGGATTTGCCATTCACTACCTTTACTAGCACGTACTCATGGAGAAAGCGATAAACATGGAATGGTCTCCATGCCTGTACATAACAACATTATTACCATATAGGTTCACCCCACCATTGCTTGACGTAAGCAACGTCAATTCCCACGATGGAAGTACTTCTCTTTCAAGGCTTCCCTTAAAGCAAACGTTCTGGTGAGACAACTTAAAGTGAAACACTTTTTTGGACCCCTTACTTTATTAACCAGCTGACACTATAAAGAACTATCCGATATTTATCATATTTATCTGGTATTTGTTTCGAATTGAGGAGGGATTTGGTGAAACAACTTAAAGTGAACCTAAGATAGGAATGACATTAGGGCCAACACATCAGTGCCGAAAAAGTGAATTTACACTTTTTGGGGGATGCTTCTCACATTTTGGTACTGACGCATCGGCCCTAAGGTCATTCCTAATATAGGCTCACCTTAAGTTGTCTCACCAAATCTTTAGGGTTTTGAATTCGATCCATTTTAAACATATAAATATCTATATGTTTTTTTAAATATTCAATTTGTTTAGTAAATTTTCATTTAGGGCGTGTGATACAGCCACATGTAATGTAATCATTTCATTTCAAATTCCCAATACATTTGTAACAATAAGGTGATGGTTAAAAATGAACTCATTCAAATATATCTTTCATTCAGATTTATACTCTTCTGTTAACTAATAACAGAAATGAAGTCATCTTAAGTATTTTTTTTTATTTATAAAACAAAATGATATATGTTATCATTCATATTTTGGTGATTAATGAAAACCAATCAACTAAAAATATCAATATAATTCTAAATTAACATTTTTCAACCATCATATTATGGCTTCAAATTCCCTCGGAATTTGAAAATGAAATTATTTCATTACAGGTTCATGTCAAGCGTGTCCTTATAAGTGAACCAAATACATATATGTGTTCATCTATTTTGGTTAATATCCATCCACTTAAGTTAGTCAATAAAGAGATTGAGAGGAAGAGGGAGAGTAAAGAAGGTAGTCTTCTTCTCCAAGGTATTCTAGTCTCTACTCTTCTTAATAACAGTCGCATCCCTCTCCGATTCTCTCCTTCGCCTTATGTTTTTAGTCCTAAAATATTTGTGTCAATAATCAAAACCTTTATTTTCTGACAAAAAGTGTAATTGGATATTTAGATTTGTATTTGGTATTCAGTTAAATAAATGAATACAATTACAAATTTTATTTTAAATATCTACAAATATCCAAGTTGATATCCTAAATTTGATTAAGTAATAACCTGTTCGGCAGTCACCCGAAAATGTAATCATTTCATTTGAGTTTCCCAAGGCATTTATAGCCATGAGGTGATGATTTGTAATGAACTAATTCAAATTTATACTGATTTGTTAACTACAATTAGAAATGAAATCATTTCAGGTTTTTCCATAAAATGAAATGATTAATGTATCAAGCCCAAGTCGGTGCAAATCTGGATGGTTTCATTGCAAAACCATCCCATTGTGGTTACAAAAGCCTTGGAAACTCAAATGAAATGATTGCACTACAGGTGGCTGGCTGCCAAACGCAGCCTAAATGAATACAAATATATATATATATCCCCAATATACTCCTTTTGGTAGGGTCACTTGGCCCTCAAACAACCACTAGAGCATAACCCACACTGCTACTGGGAGAGATAGCCAATATCAGAAATACCTGTAAAATGTTGTTGGAAGATTTGACCCCTTAACATTTCTTTTTGAGAGGAAATGCCGCAGCCATCCCTGCTAGGGAAAGTTGGAAATCATGAAGAATGATTTGTTACACCCTATTTTTGTAAGAGTTTTTATATTAACCTAAAGTACTTACTTCTTTACGGATAATACCACTTCCGTGAACCTTTAGTACATATTGGGCCTTAGATGTGCCACATATTTCACACCTTCGAATACATAGGACACAAACAAATGGTACATCTATGAAAAAGACAAAAATATCCCAATATAATGATTTTCTTCTTAGGTTTGGGCCCTGGTTCTTTCTAATTTAACCTATTCCAATCCATTATTTCTATATGAGACCTGCCCATTTGGCTCTCACATGCCATAGACCATCTGATAATCTTTGTAAGGAATCATATGCTAGAAATTGACTTAAAATTGATTCTAGCCATCCAAAGTTCATCCTCACTTTTCAAATGAACCATGTTTTAACAAATGAGAATAATCCATGCAACCATTTACGTTCCAAAAGTAGAAGATGAAGAAAAAGTTATAATAATTTTTTAAAGAATGGAATAATAGGATATTAATTTCTTTTTCTTGATTTTAGTCTAAAAACAACATTGATGTTTAAAATCAAGGATGATGAAATGTCAATGATGGAATAAGTTTTCATTCCAATTGGAAGGGGATGGCAATGAATCGGACTATAGGCAAAATACACTTGGCCAAACCTGATTTGATTTTACCAAGTGGATTGACAAATGAGCTCCAGGAACAGGAAATGTAGTTATGCCTAAATCTTTTTCATTGGAATGCATATTGGACTGAGTTCGGAGTGGGTATAAAATGAGCGAATGCCAATGCGAATTTCACCCGATCGTTTATTGGGTTAAGTGGGTTGACTTTAAGGAAATAAAAGAAGAAGAAGAAGAATGATGGAAATGGATCAGGCCAAGTAATGTCACCATTGTTGTAGGAGGTTGGTAGTTCGTCATTCGTAGTTATAGACGTCAACTAAAATGTATCAGTGAATGCTTTTTCTTTTCCTTTTATTCCTGTCATTCCCCATGTATTGGATTTGTTGCAAAATCCAAAAGGGAAAGATTTACTACACCTAATTTATCTATCCCTTTGTGTTCCCTCACGCAAAGGATGGGATATATATAGTTAAAACTGTAAAAGTAGTTTTCAAATGAAAAAAAAAAAAAGAGGGTTAAAGGGAGTTTCTATTAGCACCTTAGAAATTTCTTTCTACCCCCTAGCTTTAAAATTTTTCAAAATTCCAACCAGTACCCATGTTTAAAATTACCTTTTTAACCCAAAACACAAAAAACAAATTTATCTCCACACCCCACCCCTTCTTCCACCCTCAAACCCCCCACCTCTACTCTCACCCAACAAACCCCTATCTCTTTCTTCAAGATCAAACTCTCTCCACACTCGTTGTTTTAAATCATAGTAATCATTAAATGGATCATCAAAGAGTTGAATTGGAACAAGAAAACCACTCCACGAAAAGCTTTTTAAGATTTTGAAGCAAAAAATTAATTCCATATTTACTTCAACTCTATAGGTTCGAATAGAGTTGTTTCGTTTGGACCTGCAAGTCCAAACAAAAGGGCTTTGTTCGAACCTAATTTTGTTCAAACTTGTAGGTCTGAACATAATATTTTTGTTTGAACCTGTAGGTCCGAGCAGGCTTATTTATTTGTTTTTTTTTAGAATGCGTATTTTTTATTTTTTATAAGTGGGCGGCCAATGTTAGACGGAGAAATAGATTCGTCATTGTCAATAAGAAGTCGGTGTCTGGTAGTTCCTCAAGAAAACTAAAAATTCCCTATGTATTTTTTTTTATAATAAAGGTATATTGTATCCAGTGATGGGGTCATATTATATTTCTTGTGGTTCCTCAATATATATTTAAGTTTTTTTTTGTAATAAAGTTCTCATTATTCATTAATAAATATTTCACAGAACGATAAGATGATAAATACAACTGATTCATAAATCATATCAATAAAATATGCCAAAGAAAACAAGGTTATCCCATGTATAAATATAGGAAAAATGTCTTATCAAAAAATAAAATAAAAATACATGTCATCTCTCTATCTCCTCTCTACGACCTATTCCTATTGCGCTTGCGAAAGAATGTGAAGCAAGTGTAGTCATCGCGAGTAGCAGGAGCAATGGCTGGATCGATAACAATCTCTTGAAATATCTAGCGAACCTCTTAGAATGTACTGAGCATGTCCTCTAGATGCCCATCGAGAGCAAGCACAACGATAGGGTGCTACTTCGGGAGGATTAACCCACATAAGTGGATCAATACTTGGGAATCTTCACGTATGGGTGGGACATACGTGCATACCACTCCATGTAATTCGAAGTACATTCCCCAAGATAAGAAATTGGAGTGGATCGCTCCTTAGGGCATAACACATGGCTACTCCACATTTCCCAGATTTGATCAATGTACAGATAATTGACCCAATACTGTGTAGATATGGCACCACGCTCAGCTTGACGTAAGGATAATGGAGGGGGAGGAATGTATTAGACCCGGCTAAATTGTCTCAGTACCCTATCCAGATGATAAAGTTCTACCACATCTAGGCACTTTAGTATGCCATGATAGAATGCAATATCAAGAAATGGATATTGGTTTCAATTGTCATTATATGGTGTCTAGTTCACCTGTAAAAATAAGTTAAAATGAACGTCAATTAAGTAATCAAGTTAATGGTTAAATCTACATAATTTAAGTAAAGTTTTATGTAACTTAAGTAAGTAAACATAAGTTTAATGTAATACCTCATTAACGCCTAATGCATCAATAACCTCCCGCAAGGCACAGATTATCCCCAAGCCGCCTAATCTCTTTTCAAGAAGTCCATATGTACGCCTGTGGTTCATACCCATTATAAGATATGTTACGATTAGGTGTTAAGTAAAGAAAATGATCATATATTCACCCCTCGAGCAATGTTATGTACACAGTCATCTATTTAACAACTCGACTCATAGTTCCCAACTGGCGATAAAGATAGGTTAGGGCTATAGCAGCCCATGCATACTCCCGCACTACTGACAAATCAATTAATAACATCAGATACATCACAGGCACCCGTGTCACAGACTTATCACATAATAGTATATAACCCAATAAAAATAACAAATATGCCTTAGCTGCACACTCAATCTGGGCCTCATCACTGAAATCAGTAACCTAGCTAAACAAATCTCTCAACCACTCCATCTACACAGACTGACCCCTAACAGCTGTAAGCTCCTTCGTCACCTGCTAGGGTGAGACTTCCAACTCACTAACCACTAAGATGACCGCATCCCTAATTGATAGCTTCTTGACGCTTGACGAGACAGACCTACCAATGATAAGAATCCCCAAGAGACTCAAGACGTTGTCTAGAGTAATGGTCATTTTCCTAAAAAAACATGTGGAAAGTGTTAGTCTCTGGATATCATCTCTCCACAAATGCCAACACACTACCTTATTAACAAATCGGTAGGATGCTAAAATCAATGTATAAAGGTTAGAACCACCAATCAATACTTTTAGCATCTTGTTCGGCACATCATTATCGTCTAGTACCCACTCTTTAATTCTTTTGGGCATGGGATATGCATTTTAACGGTTCCCTCTCCAACAATAAAAATAAATAATATTAATAACAGTAATAAATATAAACATTGGAAATTACCGACATGGAATAACAATAATAAATAAAAACAATTAATATGTAATACCTATTATTGTTAGATTGTCGTAGCAACGTGTGTACTAAAGCTCGATACAAATGAAAGGTCTTCTAGAGCTCCAACAATGCTCGGAGACTCATCAGTCTCTTCATAGTTGTCGTCATATGAATATTGTTGTGTCTCCTTAACGTAACTCGAAAAACATTAATTATTGTGTGATTGCTCTTAATGATTAGGCAAACCGATTCCTCCTAGCTGATACTGTCGGTGGTACACGAGTAAAACGAGAGGTGCCAGCATCTATATCTATCATATAACATATATACATTAGTTGATAATATCACATTTTTAAAACGTTTTTCAAAAAAATTTCTAGGCAAATGTCTATCAATATTGTTTTTGTGTTTTTTTTTTAAATATCTGGAAGGCTTTTGTTCGGCCGTGTAGGTCCGAACAAAAAACTTATATTCAGACCAGCCGAATAGATGGTCTGTTCAAACCAACCGAATAGAGGGCTTTTGTTCAGACCAACCAAACATAGGGCTTCTGTTCGGACCTACACAACCGAGTATAAGCCTTTTGTTTGAACCTGCATGGCTGAATATGGTGTTTTAGAAATAAAATAAAAAAGCCAAAAAGAGAAAAAAGAGAAAAAAAAACTTTTAAAAAATAGGGAAACTTGAAAACATAAGGTATATTGGGATTTTGTAGCATTAAATAATGCAAAAAAGATTTTTTTGCAAAGATTTTGGCTAAATTTACTTAGGTTTTGGTTTCTTGACATGGTTTGGTCTTTTGGCCATTTCTTTGCAAAATATCCAGTTTATTGTTACTGCCAAGATGTTTTTCCATTGCCGTTGTCGCTCCCGCCACCGGATTTCATCCCTTGCTTGGTTGGAACAAATGAGAGAGAGTGGGAGAAAATGGGTGGTGGAAGAGAGAAGAAGGGGAGGGAGAAGATAAGATTTTGGATAAGGGGGTGGGTGTAGAGAGAAAAGAAATAGGAAGAGATATTTTAGGTTGGGTAGTGGGTTTGGAAAGAAAAAAATGGGGGGAGGAGAGAAGAACTAGGGGTGAAAAGAAGTTTTTGAGGTACTAATAGAAGCTCCCAAGGATAAGACCATAAATAAGTATTCAAATTAACATTTACTCCCTATTTAAAAGAGGCATCAAATTCAATATATATATATATATATATATATAACCATCATGTGTCAGCCTGTGGCGTGGGGACACATGGAAACAAACAAATTTGGGTGTTCCCTTGCTAGATATGAGCTTTTAACCATATGGTATCCAACACTCTCCATATTGCCCTCATCTGCATGTCTGCTATACATATATACGTTTTAACTTAGAATTGTCCTGACTGATCGGATGTCAAACCAGGTATGGGTCACTTTGGATTAACTGGTTTGACTAGTAGATAGGGTACTCATTGACATTCTGAATATGTTAAAAAGTTCTAACACAAAGTAGGTCCAGCTCGCCTAGTCCTGTTCAACTATTATGGCCAGTCGGTCAACCCAATTCTATTGAATAGGCTACGTTTGGCAGTCACAATGCAGCCATCTGTAATGAAATCATTTCATTTGAGTTTCCTAGGACTTTTGTAGTCACAACGGGATGGTTTGTAATGCCCTAATTCAGATTTGTTGCCATTCGTGCTTGATAACATAAGTCATTTCATTTTATAGAAAAACCCAAGATGACTTTATTTTTAATTGTAATTAACAAATCAGTATAATTTGAATGAATTCATTAGGTACCATCACCTAATGGGTACAAATACCTTTAAAAACTCAAATAAAAATGATTCCATTACAGGTGACTGCCAAACAGGTAAATGCATTCAATTTAAACAGTCATTGCCATCTTTTTGTGGCTAATCAATTCAAAGAATAAAAAATTCCTTAAAAATGGGTGAATAAGTGACAATCTGACCCCCTCCACCTAAGATGATCATCTACAGCTTTAAATCTCTCTTCAGTCCAACTGAGCTTATGATTTGATACACTCAAGATTTAAATATCAAATTTAAGTCATTTTGTAGTTGTAATGTGACCGTTTGGACTAGAGAGAGATTTAGAGCTATAGATGACCTTGAGTGTAGATTTAGACGATCTTGAGTATAAACAAAAAGAAAAGGAAAGAAAAAAAAACTCTAGTTTAATTAAATTTTATGCAGCACCAATGCCAAGCTAACCCTACCAACAATGGACCAACTCCAAGGTTTAAAACTGTCAATTCAATCAACCGGTGTAAGTTTATAAATTGGTAGTGATGACAAAGTGTCCGTAGTATCTACGGTGAATGTGTTTAGGGTTTAAAAAGTGTCCATGTGTAAAAAGAAAAAGAGACACCAAATTCAAAAACACGTCATGTGTAAATCAATGACACACCTACATAGGCCTGTGTCAACACAGACAATCATTCTCTAAATAAATTTTCATAATATGGTTAGCGGGTACATCTAAAAAAAAGAGAGAAGCAAAGCGAACTCTAGGCAATTAGGTCTAGGGTCCATTCTGCATGCCTACAACCGAGCAAGTGGTGATGGGATGTGGAGCCAAACATAACCAACCAAGACACTTCGTAGCAAAGGAATCACAATGTGTCCATAAGGTTAGGTCTCACATACAATCACCATCTAATCACGAACAGCTAAAAGTGATGGGCATTATCCACTTATACATGACTACATAGTTGTTGATTACTATGTAATTAAATATATAACAAACTGCATTAATAAATGGAGGCAGTGGTTACATAATAATGCAAGTCATCAACTAACCCTTACTTTTTAATTAGGCCGATCAACAAGACAGTGGCATCAATTGTATTTCTGGTTTTTTTGGGCCAATCAGGTTAGTTGATTGCATGAGCTGGGAGAGGAAGACATTGGTGTATACACTGCAGAATGCTGTTAGATGCATATCCATGACCTTCCTGTGTGAGGTCAGATCTACCTATCATATCATAAAGACAAGAAGGATAAGGACATTCTAACCAAAAGATCCATCAAATTGATATTAAAAATGAGCCTCACTATTCGTATGGCTGTGATTACAGTTGTCTCCCAACACTTGGACGGCATCATGTGACCAAGTATGGAGTATTTTATAATGAGTAACAAGAGGAAATATTATGTCTAGGGGTGTCTTTGCCATGCAATCGCCAATAGTGATCTAATGTTAGATCGTGATCCAAAATGTCTGCCAATTGTCAGAACTTGCCTGGTTCTGTCCATGTTCTGGGATGGCTGACCCCAACCCTGTTTCAATCCGAACGTATAACAAAAAACACAAGGACAAGAAAACTGGTCCAACCACCCGAGTCTCCTATGTTTGCCCAGGTTTTGGGAAGGGCATCTTCCAATCCAGCCCAAATTTGACCATCCTGAACCATATAAAACCTGATACATAGCGACTTCAAAATCACATATTAAAATATCTCATACACATCAAAGGTCTTTACCCCAGCTTTTTAAGTAGACCGTTGGCTATGTTGACACGTAGTTGTCCATGTTTTTGACTTCAATCATTATGGGAATGGCACGTGGAGCATGATTGGCAGAAAATAAAAGAGAGAGAGTTACGTTGATGATCGATATGTGTCTCACAGAAAAACATGGTCATACCTTGTAGGCTTTTGACCGTACTGATGGGCCATTCTAATTGGTCATGATAGACCCAGTATTGCATGAAAAAACAGACCGAGAGGAAATCGAAAAAATCAGTACATCTTCAACGATGGTTATTGGAGATAATTGGTTCGAAGTGCTTGAGGTATAGGCCACAAACTTAAAAATGCTCAGACGGTGAAGTAAATCATTCAAAGGGAATTGTTTCAATACAGTATAAATAGAGTTTCAAAAGATTTCAAAAGACCCCGAACAAATCATCTATCAATTTATATTTTCTTAGGAGTAGCCGTAACTTAACTTAGGATTAGGAATAAATGTTTTGTAATCCGAGATCTTGCATCCACGTTGTGTCTTGATCAAGTATTTCTTGCCTGCGATTCAGTGTATGTCGTTCTTTCATTTATGCAAGTGAGTTCTTGTCTTTCAATTACTTGTTTGCATATTGATTTCTACTCTATTTCTAGATTATTATTTATGATCATCGTTGAGCTTATTAAAGTCGTATTAATTAAGGGAGATCCAAACCCGCATTATCGTATCAGCCACCATTGGGATTCAAAGGAATTTTTGGAATAACACAAAACAAAAGGTTTGTTTTATCAATAAAGTAATGACTGATGACCATCATCATCATCGATGATCGCAAATTTAAGATAAATAGTACCACTGCAGAGGGCAAGAACCGGAACACTCGCGATGACAATTTTTCAATGGAATAGTTGACGTCTGCCATTCTGTCCCCACCCTCCAATGGCAGTGTGGCGCCAATCACTAAAAATTACGAGAGAACGAATCTTGTGAGAACTGTGAAAACGGCATCAGGGTACAGACACATCAGCGCCGAAAAGTGATAAATGCCCCCCCAAAAAGTGCAAATCACTTTTCAGTACTGATGTGTCAGCCCCTCTGGTGCCGTTCTCACGGTTCTCATGAGATTCATTCTCATATAATCCAAGCCCTGCTAACACGGTCCTTCAACCTTAGGGACAAAGATTGTTATTGCTATTATAGAACTCCAAATCAATAAGACAAGTGAATGATTGTATGATGAGGCTGAACAAACAATGCCTCTTGTTGTAGTTAAAAATACATTAGAATTTGCTAGTTATCATATAAATATAATGCAAGTAACTAAAATAGACATGAAACTTTTAAATGATGAAGCGTGAACCATAATATTAGTTAATCATTAAATTGTACTTACTTTTAGGATTATTTCAGTTTTTTTTTATGCTTAACTATGTGTTGATCTCATGTACTTTTATATTTTTGTCATGTTTCCCCATTCTTTATGATTCTTCATAACCTTTTTCTGATTATTCTAACTGTTTGGGTAATTTTATATTTTTGAATCATGTTTAGTAAACCATGATCAAACCGTGCGAATTGAAAGTCAAACCAGGTTTAATCAAAACCAGAAACCTTGTCAGTTTGTTACCTGATTCGGATTATCGAAACTATGCCCAAGACTGCTGGATCCTTCTTCTTTCCCGGATTTGATTGCATTGTTTTGGAGTTATAGTTGCCACTGCATAACAGATCAGATAAAAATGTACCAGCAGAGTTCGGGCTGGAAAGGGCTATAACAGAATCCAGCCCAAACTAAACTTTCCGCAGATCCCTAACCCAAAGCATTACACTGAAACCTTGGCCCATCCTGCTGAAATTCCAACTTGGTCAACCTAACCACAGTATAACCCTATTTGTATATGATCTGCATCCTGATCCTGTAGGGGTCACAATAACCATGGATTAATTCAAATAGAATTGATGTAGTGTAAAACTTGAATAGGACCAACCAGACCCACCAGTATATTGGGCCTGCATCCCTCTCTTGAAATCAGGTGCGTGTCAGGATCAGTTTGCATCTTGGGCTAGGTTCAAATAAGATCCAACCGACCAATTCAAGTTGGGTTGGGCTGGGACTTTCAAACCCTAGTTTGGGCTTGGGGTAAGGCCTCAAGAAACATCACCGGAGCCCAATGTTGAATATTGCACATCAAACATAGATATGTGTAAGAAACATCACTTGATGAAGTGTTCCAAGACAAGCGTGTGTTATAGGCTGCAGAATGATTAGCATTAAATATGGCTGATTTTTGCCGTTTAAACCCCCAACAACATCTATTGGGTCATATGCAAAGCACAAAATTTAATAGAAAGGAAGCATCGGCATGAAAAGCCAGTAGGCAAAAGTATAGTAGGGGACAACTCAAGACATCCACAGTACTACTCCATACATGGAAATAAAAGACATCCACACACACATACACACATTGGATGAAAGAACAATATGAAGGCATTAATGTAAATATAAGACAATGTTTTTAATTACCAATTATTGGGCAGATAATAGTATACAATATTTGTCGGTCCATTGATAGATAAAAAAAATCTATAATTGTTGATTTATCTTATCGGTCATGATGGTACTATTAATTCGTTCGATCAGGATCCTTTGCAATAAGTTAAACTACATTAACATGTAACAAGTGACACATACAGAAATTTAAAACTCCAGCCCAAATTTGGTTGGCGTTTTTGTATACGTGTCATATTTTGATGACAGTTTCATATTAATGTATTTTAACTTTCTGCGAAGAATTCGGGCTCAAAAGATGTTACGTCAATGATCGATCAATAACACCATACCTACATTCTTTTTGAATTATTATTATTTATTTATGTTTTTCAGTTTAGGTTGGGCTCAAATGAGGCCAACATATGTAATATAAAGAAATAGGTTAAATTTCACAAGATATAGAATCAGGACTTAAAGTTGTAACCCATAAACGAAGATGAGTCTCATGGAAAAGATTGCATAAGCCAAAAATCAGCTTGACCACATGATTTTGTATTTATTATTTTTTGAGCTTTTTGTAGCCCTATCGCAATCTTTTTGACCATTCAAATAAATATAGAATGGGATCATCTATTCATGTTAATTTCTTAGTAGGCCTCATCCATCACCAGTAGCCCAATCCTCTTATTATATTATGGGACGCATGACGAATCACAAGGGCCCTATTCATAAATAATAAAAAAATTACAAGGGACCTAGATCGCTCTACAGATGTAGAACCTCAGACCCAAGGTATTATCTCATTTTTTATTTATTTATAATTTTGATTAATTAAACAGATTGTTTTATTTCATCAATTGTGAGTCAGTATTTTGACGAAGGGTTTCATATGTGCCGTCCTTTGAAGTTTATCTTATGATTCTGACATGCAATTGTTCAACGCGTATAAGTTAGAAAAGGATGCATCATCCTTGAGTCTATTAAGAGATAGCATAGTGTGAGGTTCATAGATGCATGAATGAGTATATAATTAGGTAGTGAGTGGTTGTACAATGGGCCTACACTGATCCTATTTCCATTGGAGAACTGCAAGACCATGGGTTATGAAAGTGATAGGAAGGTTTTCTTTCTTTTCTTCGTCTTCAAAAGCTTTTTGGGTTGGCATGAAATGGACATAGTAGTAGGGTTGTCAAAGAGCTGAGCCTGAGCTTTGATTAAAGCTCGTTTATTAAGTGAGTCTGAGCCGAGCTCGGCTCGTTTAGACCTTGGTTTAATTAATAATTTTATAATAAAATTATATATATTAACAATAATAAGGTACAAATTAACACATTAGGCTAATGGACCATTAGGATATTAGGTCTTATTTATTTGTTGTTCTGATGAGCCGAGCCTAACCAAGTCTGAGCTTATCTTCACGAGTTTGAGCTGAGCTTGAGCTTGGCAACTCAGGCTCATGACGAGCCTGAGCCTAGCCTTCATGTGACGAGCCCGAGCTGAGGTGGGCAAAGTTTGGCTCGTTGACACCTCTACATAGTAATAATGTAAAAAAGGATTCATTTGGTCAGTTCTCTAAAAGCAAATGTCCATTAGTGGTGCGGTCCAAAAGCAAAAGCAATGACCATTATTTATTTGTAGGATTGATCGTCCCCGGCAGATGTTGGAGGAATACACTGCAGCATCTCTAATGTATTGACACCTATCTCTTTGAACAGTAACAAGGCCAGCCAATATGAGTTTTTAGTGTTTAACAAGATAGGTGTCAAACACACCAGAGATGTTGGAGTATTTTCTCCGGCATCTGCTAGAGATGATCGTGTGCCTTTAATTATTTAGAGAGAGAGAGTAGACTTTTTTTTTCCTTTGACCAAGGAAAGATAGGATTAATAATTATTTTACATTAATATATATGTAATTAGAGTAGTGATATATCTTATAGTTCTCATTAGGGGAAAAAACTATACTATGTTTTCTAAATACTAATTCATATATTAGTTGATATTGTACTGATGGGACTACAAATTGTCTCCTAGCTATGGAATTCGAATCTTCGCTAATTTGACTTGAGAGATCATGTCAATACCAACCAACACGTGACATGATACCGGACAAAAATAGGGTTAAAGGAGATGCTTTAATTAGTACACATTAGATTACTACCTGAATATTTGCTAAGATAATTTATCAGGCATTCGTGAGTTGGATTGTACTAGTGTGATATCTCTCCAATCATACTTAGAGATGATTCTAATTCATCAGCTATTTTTATTTCAAATTTTACATTTGATGGCAGATAAAAATAAATTGCATATGATGGAAGAAAACCCACCTATTAGTTCTAGCTAGGGATGGTGGAGAATGAGGTTAGTGGAGTCCACCTAAACTAATAGCATGTGATAGACCATTGCTCTCATTGAATCTATGGTCCTACCAAAGGCCATGGCTCTTGGAGGTTTGTTTCTTCACATTGAGTTGGGTAATTGGATTCAACTTGGATGAGGGGGACATTAAGTTCCAATATGACATCTTCATGAATATATTTGAATATAGTATTGGTTCATGCATATCCATGCAGTAGGTAAGCAGATGAACTTGAGAATACTTGTTTTATCTTGCTACTTGCTAGAAGCTTGTTGATGCAAGAAGACATCCACTATCTTCTTCTTCTTCTTCTTGTGGTAGTGTGGTAGTGACATAGCCCTAGTAGAATGGAAAAATGCGACCTCATGGCTTACGTTAAAATGCAAACATTAGTTGGATCATGTGCCTTTTATGACACCACTTTCTTCAAATCCAATTACATATTTAAATTGCTAAAGACCATAGACAAGTCAACATAGAACTCTCTATCGCCGTACCTCAACTAGCTTTGTAACAACTTCCATAATTAAAGAGAACTAAAAAAATTCAGCCAAGTTGACTCGACTCGTTAGCTCAATTAGCTGATGAATATTTTCATTTTCTTTATTCCAAGGAGGCCTTGATAATATATTAAAATATTTCTTTCTTGCGGTATTTTTGCTGTCATGTTGAGGAAGAAAGTAGATGCATATTTGTTTAGGAAGATGGCATACATTATGTTACAAAACTCTGAATTATTTTTGCATATGGTTTTTGTTAGCCTTGTTCCCTTCTGAATCTTTGCATATGGTTTTTGTTAGCCTTAGCCTCACTCTCTTATGCTATAAAACTGAGGACTGGATTCACCCTAAAAAATGGCAACTCAAGGATATTTCACTGCCTCATTTTTTTTTTTAATTGAAAATTTGAAACTTCCACTTTCAAGGAAGACTCTGGTACAATATTCAATTTTATGGACATAGTGTCATATCAACTCTTTACATCCCTAAAGAGTGTTCCCTTCATATTATTCGTCTAATATGAAGAAGAAAAGAAGTGTTTGATTTTGCAACCTCACGCGTGCTTTCCCTGATTCTCAAGCTCATACCTTTCCCTTTTTTTTTTTTTACCCATTCTGAGTTTGCTTCACAAAGTCAAAATGAAAAGGACTAAGCAAAGTGTTTTGGTACCAATTACATGGGGATCGGGTGTTTAACCCTTTAGTAATTAAAAATTCCTTATAATATAGGACTCTCACCAGATGTTAACTTTGTCCCTTTTTCTTTTTTATGGTTGTGTGTGTGTGTGTTTGAGAGAGAGAGAGAGAGAGAGAGAGAGAGAGAGCAATGTAGGCTTTTCCTTGCAATCAAAGGCGCATATCATATATTTACATGAATACAATGTTACTATTTCTAATAGAAATAAACCGTTCAAGCAGACAAGCTCAGGATTCTAAACCACCAGACTCTAAAAACCAAAATTAGTAAAAGCACTCAACTTCTCTTACCATGAGTTTGATGTTGGGACCCAAATTGAAGCTGTTGTCAAAGGCCTTGATTTCCAACACAAGGCCAACCTGCACTTCTCATGCTGCACCCAATAGCCCCCACTAAAAAGACCCACCAAGAACTTGGCTTGAGAAACATTACAAGAACTCATTGGAATTGGCTTAAATCCCTTTAATGATGAAAACCCATCTCCCCACAAATTTCTTTCTGTCCTCTCACAAGGAAATTGTCTCACAGAGTCCAAGATCCTAAGCCCCAAGAACTCCTTTTCTATCAGTCTCAGCCCCACCTCATACCCACCACAGAAGCTACTCATTAGTGAATCAGAAAGTGCAGTATAATGGTGGATAGCCTCACAGAAAAACTCCACAAACGACATAGATGGTATTTTTGCAAAATTAAACAGCTCTTCTTCTACTAGAACTACCATCTTGGGTGATAGTCTACTCACACCACCCAAGAAAGATTTAACAAATGAGAAGTTCCTGTGGGGCATGTGGATCTGGTGGATCATACAGTTAGCTATCATAGCATGACCCACATCAATTCCTTCATAATCTTCTTCTTTCACTATAATCACATGATCAAACCTGAATGGCAGATTGATCGAATCAGCAAACTCTCTGAGTCTTCTGCCGGTCCGTTGGACGAGACCTACATTTTGTGGGTCACCAAAGATTGCAGTTATTCTCAGGGATGCATCCTTCCGCAGTGCAAGATCTACCATCAATGGCGGCCATTGAATCCCTTCCATTATGTCGAAGTCGATGACATGAACTTCCTGCTCACCTTGGGTTGCCTCGAGGATGGCTTGGTTGGCAGTGAAGTGCGCGAATTTCACATAAGGGGAGAGCTCTTGGAGCATTTGGAAGGCCGACATGGTGTCTGCCTTTCTGGGTATGGGCTCAAGCAACCATTCAGGAGCATTGATGCTTCTGTATTGAAGGCCTTGGGTGAAGAAGAAAGCCAGCCTTTTAAATGGGTTGCTTCCATTTTCCCGATCCAAAAGGAGACTGTTGAGCCTCTCCACAACTGCCAGAGCCAGAGGCCAGTTCTCTGCTTCAACAGCTTCGGCTCCTGTCAACAGGAGATCAGTTAAGCTGCTCTCTGTCATCAACTCCTCCTGAATTCCCTTCAAATAAGAATTCTCCACCGCCAAAACCACATTATCATCAGTTTCTTGATTCACCTCGCAACCCATTTCAGTACTGTGAACCTGCTCAGGATCCATAATATCTTCATGAATGGAATCAAAGTCCACGAGAGAATCGACTTCGAAAACAATAGCATTCTGGTCTACACCCATATCTGTTTCCATCTTCAGTAATATCTCCATGTGCCCATCATCGAAAACACCATCTTGGATAGTGGTGTTTGCAAAATTAGGTTCCTCTGCTTGGAATGTAAAAGCAGCTTCCAAGCTACATCCAAGGAGTTCTTCAAAGTGGCTGGGCTCAGGTAGAAGATGGGTCTGCTCATACTCCATGAGATTCATCAGAGAAGATTGAAAACTGAAATCTTTCGGTGGGTATAGACTGGTTTCCATCGATACAACACATGACAGTCTAAGCTAAGAATCCATGCTTAAATACTAGAAGGGCAGAGGATGGATTGCGAACGTAGGAGCCTAGGAGGGCCCATTTATGGGGTCTTCAAAGGACCACGCTCCCCAACCTATCCCCACTTTTCATGTCAGCATTTGGTCTGGTTGAAAATGGAAATTATGATCATCATCCACTTATATTCAAATGGCATCGATCGTTAGGATTTGAACCTTCTTCCCTTGTTTTTGATAGGATAAACTGAGGCTCACAGATAGCTTCTCAACGATTTTGGGCCAGAGAGGACAGCAGGAGGATTCCATCAGGGCCCATTATAGTTAATGTGACAAACATGAGAATATGCTGAGTGTAAGACACGTGGATGACGATGGCTAGTCAGAAACCCACCGAACAGGTTTTGTAGTTTAGCTGATTTTTTAAGGTTTAGGGAAAATTAATGCAAGCAAGCTAGGAGCCTCAGATGATGTAGCGAATAGAGAATTGACGAATAAGGTGCACATGAGGGGGACCAGAGTTCAGTTGTTCTGTTTGATTATAGAAACCCTAGAAAAATGAAGATGTTGGGAATATTCTTGGTCCAAGTGACTTGCAGCTCACAAAGCCTTTGAAGTTATTACTTAATTTATCTTCTTGATTATCAGAAGGAGAAAGCACTCTTCAAATTTGGAAGTGAAAGATGCATAGGGTGGTAGCCGAGGGAACGAACCAGGTCAGTGGGTCGAGCTCAGTTTAGGATTGGGTTCAGAAACTTTGGTCCAGGACTGACCCCGAAAAATGTGGACTGAAAGTAGCCATGTGGATCATAAAACACCGGGGCATAATCCGGTGTGTTTGCTGGTTTTCTTCTTCTTCTTCTTTTTAATAACAAATGGGTTAGTTCAGAACCTAAACCCCAGTCTAAATTAGACTGGATTGGACCCAAACCCATAAAAGGGGGTGGGTTGATGGGTCAAGTCAACAATTGCCACCCTTAGATTAGGGGATGTGTAACAATTATTAATCGTTTTTCTGTTTTCGCTTGAGCAACATCGTCCGATCTTAATCGAATGTTTCAAGAGCTATATCACTGACTAGATAAGATCTGAACCCTGAACTCAGATTGAACAGCCATGTTGTTGGAACCTGGTGATGGGGGTAGGAATTGCATAACAACCGAAACACTTGTTTAGTTGTAACATTCGAACATTCCTTAATAAGATAATGCTAGATATCCTTTGGCCTAATTTAGTTTCATATTTTTTTAATTAAATTGTTTTCATTGTTTTCCCCCCAAGGCTTCAACAGGATGAAAAGGAAACTAAACCTCACCCCACACCCTGATTCTTGTCTTGTTTAATTTTCTATCAGGAGGGCTCCCTCGGTTTGACCTTTTGGCCTCAACAGTTTCTAAGCAATAAAACTGTGTGTGTGTGTAAATACCCTCATACCTTGTCTAGGGGAACTCTTAATAGGACCTGGACTTGCTTTGGATTAAAACAGTGATAGATTGCGACGAGAGTTTTCAGTCTTGGCTAAACTGATATACCTGCCAAAGTTTAGTGAAATCATACAATTTTACAGTTGTATCAACTATGAACAATGAGTTTATTATTTCTTAATTTCTTTTGGTAATGCTCAATGGGCCAAAAGGTAAAAGCTAATCAAATGGTGATCATCCCATCATCTCTTTATTTTAAATTAAACTAAGAACTCACAATTAAATTCTATTCATCAGTGAATAAATTAGAGGGAATATATTAAAATGCGGCTGGGTTTAGGAACGAATGAATTTCATACAAATAGGTGCGAACGGCACCAGGGGGCTGACACATCAGCATCAAAAAGTAATTTACACTTTTTGGGCGCTGATGCGTCTGCACCTTGACACCATTTGCACCTGTTTGTATGAACTTCATTCATACCTAATTTTTTTCCCATTAAAATGATGCAATGAGAGCTTTAATAAGTCCCCAAGTTGTTTAAAGGATTGGGCTTGTTTTTAGGAATGGATAGGGAAAGCAAGTTGTCTCATCCAATGTACTTGGCCTAGAGACCAAAAATGCACCTAATAAGTCTATCTATTTTCTATTTCCAATCACAAGAATCAATCAAAAAATTCAAATACTTTCTAAAGTTTTCTTAATGCAAATGGGTTCATCATTGTGGTTAGAGAAAGCGACACCCACAAGTCACATCCGACACATATAGTAGTCTCCTAATTCCTGTACAAGCCTACTAAAACAAAACTATTAATAGATTTTAGGCAGTTGGTCGCTTTCAAAGACTTTAGAAGTCTCACAAAACAGTTGCTTTCGTTGGTTCTTCACAAAGGCACCCTTTGTGTGTATGAATGTATTGTTTTAACATGCTTAAGCCCAAAATGCAAACCATTCTAACATTTGCCAGGTAGGCATTAGCAACCCACAGAGCTTTTGTTGGCAACGGGTTAGGCTGACTTGGAAATAGCTGACCCAAACCCACAACCCAGATTCAAATTGGGTTGACAACAGTCAATCTTAAAATTGAGGTCGTTTGGCTGGGTCCTTTTTCTTCTAAGGAAGGAAGGGGGTTGGTTGCATGGCGTCCACCGCCAGTCAATCAAGGTAAAGTCTGAAATGTCCAAGTCAAATTGAACCCAGTTTAAAAAGGGTTGGGGTTAGCAGGTCCCGACCCATAAAACCATGTGGGTTGGCGGGTCGGGTCATCCTTTCCTCCTAGTACCATAACTGTCCAATGTTGAGTCATGGTCAAACTAATCTTGATTGGTGGGCCGGACCTAGTTGGGCGGGGTACCAACAATCAGAAAATCCAAATGTGCTTGCATCAGGAAGAAACCCAATAGTGCTTCCGTGATCCCATCACAAGGCCTTTGACCAGAAAATCATTGGGTTTTATATAAAAAAAAAACTATATATAATACAAAGAAAAGGGAGAGATGACAAGAGAAAAAATGAGAGCTGTCCAGGTGTCAACTTCATGATATATTGATTCTTCCTCATCAATAGGAAACCTATGAATCAATAGATTCCCAAGTGAGCTGCAAATCGGGATTTTTTTTCATATGCATGGAGGTGAAGATTTGGTGAGAGGTAATAGAAAATCGTGTTAAGAAAGTGATTTAGAATGCTCCAATGGTGAATGGATAAAAAATGCTCACATTTACGAATGCTAACCACTGCTTCTTGTCAGGCAGCGGGCACATCAGCGCCGAAAAGTGAATATGCACCCCCCAAAAAAGTGAAAATCACTTTTCAACGCTGATTTGTCAGCCCCTGACAAGAAGCAGTGATGAGCGTTTGTTAAGGGAAGCGTTCATAAACCGATCCCCACAACTGGACATCCCTTGGCCCAATCCTGTCAATGAGAGAAGATAAAGAGTGCTATCCTCTTGGCCGAGGATAAGGCCCTTGGTCCGGAAGGGTTCCCAATCATAGTTTTCAATTCCTTTTGGGATGTGATGGGCAGTGACATCCCCAGGGCAGTGGAGGAGTTTTTCAGGAATGGCTCTTTGTGTAAAAGTTTGAACTCTTCTTTCATCTCCCTTGTTCTGAAGAAGAAGTATGCTAACGAAGTCAAGGATTTCAGACCAATAAGTTTGCTTGGATCTTTTTACAAGGTACTGTCCAAGATCCTGGCTAAAAGAATGGAGGAGGTTATGGGCAGTATTATTAATGCTTCTCAGAGTGCTTTTGTCATGAAAATAATATCCTGGATTGCTCTTTATTGGCAAATGAATGTATTGACTATTGGCTTCAAGAAGGAAAAGGGGGGTTAATATGTCACATAGACATGGAAAAAGCTTATGATCATGTCAACTGAGCTTTTCTTGAAGATAACTTGTTGAAGATGGGTTCTGGTCACAAATGTTGTAATTGGATCAAAGTCTGCATCTCTTGATCCTCCTTTTTGGTCATGATCAACAGATCCCCTCAAGGTTTTTTCCATAGCAGCAGGGACCTTAGGCAAGGGGACCCTCTATCCCCTTTCCTTTTTAATATAGTCATGGAGGTCCTTAGTAACTTAGTTGCTAAAGCAGAATCAGCTGGTCGTTTAAAAGGCTGCCAAGTGGGAGCTGATGATCTCCCTAATACAATTACGGATGACTCTCTTTTCTTGATTGAAGAGGACAACAACCAAGTAAAGAACCTTAGGTAAATCCTCCTAATATTTGATGCTGTATGGGATCTAAAGGAAAACCTCCAAGTCTAAATTAATGGCGGTCGAAGGCTCTCAATATATTGGCCATATGGCGGATCTCTTGGGATGTCAGGCTGCTTCCTTACCTTCCACATATCTGGGCCTTCCTTTGGGAGAAAGGTACCGATCAAAGAGGGTTTGGGCACCTGTCAGGAAAAGATGGAAAAAAGATTATCTTCTTGGCAGGGAAGGTACCTCTCAAAAGGTGGGAAGATGGTGCAAGAGTGTATTATCCAGTATTCCTCTTTACTTGTTCTCCTTCTTTACAGCCCCTCAATCAGTAATAAAAGGTCTAGCGACCTCTATCCACCGTTTCTTATGGGATTCCCATAACGGGGCTGCAAAGTTCCCGCTGGTGGGCTGGAAACATCTCTGCCATCCGAAGGCCAATGGAGGTCCTGGAGTTTGCTCCTTTAAATTCATGAACAAAGCTCTGCTCTCTAAGTGGATCTGGCAGTTTGCTACAGAGAAAAATGTTTGTTGAAGAAGAGTAGTGGCTGTTAAATGTGAAGTAGACAGATGGGGCTGGAGAAGTAGAGAGACCAACAGGCCTTATGGGGTGGATCTTTGGCGGGGGATCTTAAAAGAAGTCGGCTGGTTCTAGGATCGAATCTCATACAAAATTGGTTCTGGTGGTGCGGAGGAATTAGGCTAGCTGAAGCTTACCTGGAAATTTGCTTTGTTTCTACTCTTAAAGAAGGTTCTGATCAGGAGCATTACTGCTGGTCCAGGTCAGAAAGGCACTGGAATCTAGCCCCAACGAGACCGTTAAATGATTGGGAGACAGGACCAGTAACTAGCCTTATGCAGAGGCTTGAAAGTGTTCAGCTGAGTAACCATGAAAATGAGGATGACCTTGTTTGGTGTAGAGACAAATCAGCTTATGAGTCCTTGGTAAGGCCTAAGCCTAACCCCATCTTAGGCCCAGTAAAGTTGATATGTTGCTCAAAGATTCCTTCTAAAGCTGCTTTCCTACTGTGGATTGTTTATAAAGGAAAGCCCCTTACTTTAGATAACCTCAAAAAAAGAGGCTTCCACCTGGCAAGTAGATGCAGTTTGTGTGGTATGGAGGAAATATGTCGACCACTTATTCTTGTTATGTCCGTTTGCCCATTTTCTTTGGGGCTCCCACACTGGCAGATTCAGAAAAGTCCGGGTGTTCCCTAGGACTATTCAACAGACCCTGGAAGGTTGGAGCCAAGGGAACGTGGAAGATTTGTCTCCTATGGAGGGGATGCCCCATTGTATTGTTTGGTCTCTTTGGGCAGAATGAAACTCCAAATTTTTTTTAAGGGGAATCTACAGAAATGAGAAAAATCCCAGATAAGGTTTCTTTCCGTCATGTATGGTTGGATGTTTCACCTTCCCATGTTCAAACAACTCAAGTTCCATGATTGGATGTTTGAATGGGATTTTATTGTTTTCTCTTAGTTGTTGCTCCTTTACCCAACTGGGTTGTACTTCTCATACTTTCTCAGTTGCAATAAAATCATCTGATTTATCAAAAAAACAGAAAACCCCCACCC
>JAOXJP010245498.1:0-22652 GCA_025762735.1 Platanus orientalis | reverse complement strand
GGCCGATCCATCGTCAATTCCGATTAACACGCAGAACCGGGATTGGTCCCGGCTGATCCCGATCAGATCCGGGCGATCCGAGCCCAGCTCGGGCGAGTTTTAGAACCATGCCGTCAGGAGAATTGCCGGTTGGCACCCTAGCAGCTCGGCAAGACTCTGCACCCCATAACCTTGCTGAACCGCATACATCTGACTTTTTGGGAGATTAACTCTTAACCTTGAGCAAGATACTTCAAAGGTTCCTCACCTCCATCTCCATTGATGGAAGGAAGAAAAGGGAGTCCTTCGCGAACTGCAGCAGGAGAACATATGGGCCATCCTCACCTATCTTGCAACATGATAAACCACCCACTATTTCAGCCTTTGCTACCAGAGGGCTGAAGACCTCCATAATGATGTTGAACAAAAATGGTGATATTGGGTCTCCTTGCCGTATCCCCCACTGGCCTCTGTTAATTCCTGTTGAAGTGCTTTTTACTAACAAGGAATAGGATCCTGAATTGAGGTGGATCCTTATCCAAAATCTCCATTTACTCCCAAACCCTATTTGGTCTAGCACCCAGTCCAAGTAGGACCAGTTCACATGATCGTAACCTTTCTCCATTTCAATGTGACAAATGATCCCTTCCCTTTTTGTTCTTGCCCAGTGATCGATACATTCATTTGCTACCAAGCTGCAATCTAACATTTGACAACCTCTCATGAAGGCGCACTGGGAAGGAGATATTATGTAGCTCATTATTGCCTCCATTCGGCAAGCTATAACCTTAGCTAGTAATTTGTAAAAGCTGTTTAACAAACTAATTGGCTGGAAGTTGCGAATTTGCCTGTGATCGTGGTTACCATTGCCATGCTTCAAACATTGGGAAGCATAGTACATGGTGATTTATGAGACATCAACTTGTATGAGAACTTCTTTCAAGGTAAGCAGGAGATGGCAGGACTTGAATGTCACTTGAGCTTTGTGCTCGAGTTTGGCATCCAGACCAGAACAACGACCATAGACATGTTTCACCTCTCATCCAGGAGAAGTCTTTTGCTTATTTTTTCAGCCACTAATGTTCAAACTTGTCTCCACCTAGTAACCTAGCAACCACCTGCTTACCTGCACAAAAGAAGGGGTTAAAAAAGAAGAATCAGCAGAGCTTTGGGTTATTTTTGAGTTTCAATACCAGGGACCTGGTTTCAAACTTGTCTCCATTTAGTAACCTACCGACCACCTGCTTACCTGTCCTAAAGAAGAAGGGGTTAAAAAAGAAGAAAGGCATTAGTTTCTAGGGTACTTCTGCTGTTCTCGGCTAGTGTCTGGAGGGAGTCTTGTGACTTCTGTCTGATTGCATCCTATTGCTTGGTCTTTCTTTAGTCATTATTGTGCATCCTGAATTTTATGTTGTAACTTACAAGTAATTTGCAGTTACTTAAGTCTGCCTTATATAATTGGTGTTCATAACTAGTGGTTTTGCTTTTATATATGTAGAAAATTGAGGAGGCTGCAGAAAAAGGCGAACTCACTGAACTTGTTCTAATGGTCATATGGAACCGCCTTGATCTAGCTCGACGTGATGTGAGTGTCTCAGTTACTTTCCTGATTTCTTGTTTGATTTACTAATGACTCCAATGGTCTTTACTTGTTATTTAGTTGCTGTTTAATTTTCCCTGTTTCCATTATTTAAAAGATGTGCTTAATCTTCAACAGGTGTTTTTATTTATGATTGCAATATTGGTTGTGTACATTTTAAAGACATAGCCTCATCTTCTTCTCTGTCTTTTAATTTATCTTCTTTTACTTCTTGTTTTCCCTGACTTCCATTTCATTCAATGATAAATTTTAAGACAGATACGAGTCACTCTGGTTTGTCTTGTAAGAACATCAGTAGAACTATTCTATGCTTCTTGGTTTTTGTGAGATACGATGTAGGTAAAGGTTGACAGGGTGGAATGACCTATGGTGGAGGGAGAAAGGGTAGCTCTGAGTTTGAAATTTTCTCGTCTACGCTCCATTTCTTTAAGAAAAGGAGAAGTCCATATTCGAATGTGTTGTCCCCTATCAATTAGGTTTATCATAGGACTTTGATTTTGTAGGGGACTGAGAGACTTTAAGATGGAGTTTGCTCCTCCCTTTAGAGATGTTTCCCATCCTTGGATGAGGATGATAGTTGAGTATGGGTTCTTGAATCTAATGGTGTCTTTGAATGTCGCTCATTTTCTTCTTTCTTTTGTGTTCCAAACCAAAATTTCCCTCCTTACGGTAAAAATTGATTTAGAAGATTTTGGACCCTTCAAGATACAAGGGCTTTTGATGGAAAGTTTCTCACAAGTAGATTTGCAATTGTGGCATGCTTCAGAGGTGGAAGAAATGGTTTCTAATACCTCATATTTCTTTCGTGTGCTTGGAAAGCTAAGAAACGGTAAATCTTATCTTTGGTGTAAGCTGGGTCATCCAAATGACATACTTGATCTGATGTGGTCTTGATTATATGCAACATTTGGTGGAAGGGGAAAACTTCTTTGGAGGTTTGTGGTAGGTCCGTGGAGTATTTAGAAGGAGAGAAAAAACACTCTTCTATGACAATGAGTGCGTGTTATATGTGATCATTGATTTAATCATCATTTGGACGGCTCATTGTGTTTCAACTCTTGGATTCCTTTTAGCATTTCTACGGATTCCATCTTGAGACATTGGTGGATTTTCTTTTCTTCTCCTTCAACTTAGGAGATCTCCAGATGTTGGTCTCCGTCCTAGAGACTCCAAGCTCAACTTTGATAGATGATCCTTGGGGAACCAAAGTCTTTTAGGCATTGGAGACATCTTTAGAGTCTTTCAGAGACTATTCAGGTGTGTTGTTTCTTACTATTTTGAGCATATTGGAGCAGGTGGCTCTACTAGTGTGGAGACGATGCCACGCCTATGGGGAATGTGTCTTGCTCATTCTCTTGGCTCAGAGAGGCTATTGCTTGAGGTTACTCCGATATGGTGTTACTTGGTTTACTAAAAAAAAGAGCGGTCATTGGAGATTCTCACCTCATTAGAGAGGTGTGGCCATTGATCTTTCTTGAACTCCTCATTCAAGGGGTGCCTAGATCAGCTAATGCTCTTGCTGATGGGCTAGCAAGGTGTGGCACTTTATGGAGTTTATGTATTTTTGGCCTTTGCATTAACTGTAATTCCTTTGTGATGAGTTGGTCCACTGATGCGGACATTCGAGTGAAATTGGGCCCATGCATGGCCTTGGTGGGGTCCACATATGAAGGCATACAAGGAGGAGCATGGGAGATACAAAAGACCATATTATGGAGGTTTTGAGAGAGTTTTAGAGTCTTTTATTAAGGTTTTATTGTGTAATTTGATATTTTATTAAGTATTAGAGGTAGGATGTCAAAGGAATTAGTGTTTTTGTTTTTGTTCAATGTTGTAAAGCACCTATTCTTAAAAGAAATAGGGCTGGTTGACCACATCAAGAGGGCCACACGTTTTGGCAGATTCTAGTAGGGTATTTAGCAAGTATTTTCTTATAGATTTGAATAGATTAGATGCTATTTTTAGAAAGTTTTAATTTTGGTTGAAATTGGATTTGTAAAAGGAGGATTCTTTTAGCCAAATTGTGGCCTATAAGAATCCCTCTCTCCTTGATTTTCTAATGAATGAAGTTATAAAAAAATGTTGGTTTTTTTTTTTTCTCTTGTACGAACAAGGATGTAGAGGCTGTTTGTTGTTGTTGTTGTAAGAACAAGGATGTCTTCTTTAAGTTTGTGTTGGCTTGAGGCTTAGGATGGGGACTTCCTAAAAACGAGAGTTGGTCATTTCTTACAGGTACAGTCCAAGCTTCTTCTTTCTTTCTTTTTCTTCTTCCATCTTCTTTCTATTCATCTTTTCTTCCTTCTTTTCCTTGTGCTGTTTGTTGCTTTCTCCATTAAAAAAACAAAAAGCTTCAAGAAATCCATCAAGAATCCTTTTCTTGATTTTTTTTGAATCCATTATTTTTTCTTCTCTCTTTCTTCTTCTTCTTTATTTCCTTTTTCTGTTTTGCTTTCAAACTACCCCATTAGTTCTCTCATAACCTATGATTTCACCTAGACCCTTTCCCCTCTTGATTTCATCCTTAATTTTTCAAGAAACATCAGTTTTATACCTACCCAACCTTGCGGCACCCTGGGATCTTTTATTCTTTTAATTTTCTGGCTGAGGAAAAAGGGTCTGTTGATTCTATCAGCCACGGCAGTACCTGGATAAATTCCACTGATTGTTTTGGTTTACTTTTCAAGAATCCAGTGTGTTTGGACTAGCTGCTGGTTGTTGTCATTTGAAAACCCAAAAGCAGACCCTCCCTTTGATGCGGAACCGCAATGCAAAACACTTGAAGCAAATTCCAATTAACAAATAATAACCTAGATAATCAATTATGAAAATTTAGACCCAGTGACAATTTCGTAATTTTCTAGAACAGTGAAAAATTACCAAAATATTCCTTTGACATGTCAGAAATTTTCGGGCTTCTGAGATTATTCCGGGCAGACCTTCAGGGTACTCTCCGCCAAATTTCGTGAATTTAGGATGTTTCTAGCTATTTAAAATAGAAAACTCTCAATTATGTGATGGTGCTTTACTGGAGAAATCAATGAAAAAACCAGAAAATTCAATATTACTCCAACAACAATTAGGCTTTAATTTACTATGCTTACCTTTTAATTAGTAGCCTCAAATACCTCTCAAAATATACTGAGATCCCTTCTGAATCAATGCTCCAAGGTGCTCAGAAAATTCCTACAAGGTTGCTGTCCAAGGATGTGCCGCCTGTTGCTATACCCACCTGCTCCTACTTCTTAGGTGTAGGTTTTAATGGAGGGTGAAGGGGACTAGGTGGGTTGCCTAAGGATGTAGGAGGCCCTGGTCAGATGATTTTGTTAATGGTGTAGTGGTTGGTGAGTGGCATTGATGTGAGTCAATGAAGGTTATGTAAGGTGCAGAAAAATCTGATGAAAAGGAAGATGGGAAGGAGAGATGAAATAACCAGGGAAGAAAAGAAAAAGTAAGATAATAGAAAGAAATAAATAAGAGAAGATGATTGAGATTGAAGAGAGAAGAGGTAGATGAGGGAAGAAGAAGACATGCCCACTCGAGGGTTTCAAACTCAATTTCTTATTCACGTCAAAAACTCCCCCAATCATTACTGCCATAGGGTTTTTAAACCCTCTTTAATAAAAGTGGACTGAAATCCATAAAATACCCTCTCCTAGTGTTGCACACTTTTATACGACCAACATTAAATAAACCCCTAATTGGACTCTTCTTTTGCATAAAAAAAAAAGCAACCTAAACTTACCAAAATAACCCTAAACACTACTAATGAATACTTTCTACTCTATGGCTGCAAAAGAGATATGCTGAAAATTAAAATTAAAAGACCCTAAACACCTAATTACCATGGACATCTTCCCTTTTTCTTCTTTCCTTGAGAATTCTTGGGCTTTGGCTTCCAAATAGGGTAGGCTTTCTACAAGTAATGGAGTGTTGCTGCATCGCCCTTCAACTCTGCAATACCCAAACATACAAAACCTTTGCTGTATGTAATATCCTGCTCCCTGTTCTAGTTCCTTTTCAGCCTCTAAACCTTCCAAATATCTTGCTGTACCAATCACTGAATCTGTCTCTAAACAGCCTGTGTTCTGTCCTCTTCATGACCTCATAAATCCCCTAAACCACCTTGCTGTTTGTCTTTATGAGTTTTACCTATTCTTTACACTCCACCTTACGTTTGTGTTCATAAATTAGAGGGAAGAGATTTTCTTGGGGTTGTGCTACATCAAATTTGGCATCAGAGCTAGGTTATCAATTTTCTCCAGTCCAGTTGGGTCCTCGGATCATTAGTATGGGTTCATTACGTTGTTTAGTGTGGATTATGATTGGAAGGGCATTCACTACTGGACTGTGTGTGCATGAGTATGGAGGCCCATTGACATGCCAGGTTTGATATTGGAAGTGCTACTGATTCTACATCGGATTTGTTATTGGTACACAAGGATTGCTGCCCAGATTTTATAACTTTACAATGGTTTATGGAGAGTTTCTTGGAAGCACTTATGTAAATCTGCAAATCAGTCTTCTTGACATAACCCTGTGTGTGACCATACTCTGCTGCAATATCACATCATGAGAACAGCTTATATTGCTGTCTGGTTAATTATTGCTGAAGATATATCATGAAGAAAAGAGTCCTATAGCTGCTGGTTTGATCTACAGATTGTCTACCAAAGGGTTCTTTTGTTGGATTGCCTGAATCCTGGGAATATTTTGATCCTAAGTGCTGGTTTTAGGCTGCTATTGGAACATCCTTCTCAGATTGTGTTCTTATAATCAGTTTGGTCACTCTCGGGGGCTGTCAATACTGTACTTAGTCCCCAAATTAGCCTGTGGTATATTCCCTTTTAAACCACACCACACCATTGGTTCCTTCTTGTTATCCTTTGCTGGACAAGTTACCTCTGAACGATCCTATCTCAATCATACAATCACATAAACCCTATATACTCACATGAGGTTGTTACCCTTTAGCTTTATGATGTTAGGCTAATGGGTTATGTAGTTGAGCACCCTTTTAATTTATCATATGGAAGGTTTATTAGGGTCATATTTAGTAATCACTATAAAAACAACTATATATCTCCTGGTTTGGCTATGAGACTATCTCTACATTGCGAAGCAAGATCATTTTGTTGTTATAAAGATAATCACTTTATTGTTCAGTTTGAGATCGAAGCATTTATTGATGGTGCTAATTGTTACTTTGATGAAAGCCTCCCGCATGGTTGGACGGGAGGAAAACCAAATTTAACCAGTTATCTAATATTCTTTGGATTTGTAATATGGGAGCATGTTATCAATTTCAAGTCAGACTTGTTGATGTGGAACCATTTATTTTAGACTTGTCAGATACGAAAGAACCTGATGATATTATAAGAAGGGTAGAAAGCTTCTCTTCTACATGTGATGCACTATGGGAAAGTACAAAGAAGGTACAAGCCACACTTGACAAGCTCCAACTTTATATTCAATAGAAGAGTGCGGAGGTGGTTGATTCCAAGCCTGAAGTTGTAGTATAGGAAGATGAGATACAAGGTATTGAAGAAAAGTCAGAGGTAGAAGTGTAAGAAACTGAAACCAAGACCACAGATGAAGACATTAGTGTGGAAGAGGCTGAGGTGACTAGTGATGGTCAGTTTAATAAGCCAGTGGAGATTATGGATGAGTGTCACCTTATTGCCCTAATGTATGACTAGTCATCTGATGTGGTTCTATCCTCCTGTTCAAAGCGTGTTTCAGCCCATTTTTGCAAACACATTAGTCCATGAATTTATGATGATTCCTAAGATTGTTGCACCAATTCATGTTCAACAAGAAGAGTACTATGAGACAAGTACTTACTTTGATGCCTTTCCTATATCGTACACTTGCAAAAGGATGGGTTTGCATTACAATCTAATTATTGGAGTTATGGTTTGTAGTTGATTAGTGTGAGTTCTTTAAGTATGCTAATTCTTTCCCTCTACAAAACTCTAGGTTGAGTTTTTGCGAATAAGGGGGCTTGATGTGGACATTGGACCAAAGTGGGGCCCATGTATGGCCTTGGTGGTGTCTACGCATGAAGGCATACAAGGAGGAGCATGTGAGATACAAAAGACCACATCATGAAGGTTTTGAGAGAGTTTTAGAGTCTTTTATTAAAGTTCTATTGTGTAATTTGATATTTTATTAAGTATTAGAGATAGAAGGTCAAAATAATTAGTGTTTTTGTTTTCGGTCAAAGTTGTAAAGCACCTATTCTTAAAAGAAATAGGGCTGGTCGACCACATCAAGAGGGCCACACGTTTTGGTAGATTCTAGTAGGTTTTTAGCAAGTATTTTCTTATAGATTTGAATAGATTAGATGCTACTTTTAGAAAGTTTTAATTTTGGTTGAAATTGGATTTGTAAAGGGAGGATTCTTTCAGCTAAATTGTGGCCTATAAGAATCCCTCTTTTATTTATTTTCTAATGAATGAAGTTATAAAAAAATATTGGGTTTTTTTTTTTCTCTTGTACGAACAAGGATGTCTTCTTCAAGTTTGTGCCAGCTTGAGGCTTAGGATGTGGACTTTCTAAGAACGTGAGTTGGTGATTTCTCACAGGTACAGTCCAAGCTTCTTTTTTCTTACCTCTTTATTTATTTATTTTCTTCTTCTTCTTCTATCTTCTTTCTATTATTCTTTTCTTCCTTTTTTCCCCTTTGTTGTTTGCTGCTTTCTCCATTAAATAAAAGCTTCAAGAAACCCATCAAGAATCCTTTTCGTGATGTTTTCTTGAATCCATTATTTTTCTTTCTCTCTTTCTTGTTCTTCTTTATTTCCTTTTTCTGTTTTCCTTTCATACTATCCCATTACTTCTCCCATAACCTATGATTGCACCTAAACCCTTTCCCCTCTTGATTTTATCTATCATGTTTCAAGAAACATCAGTTTTATACCTACCCAACCCTGCGGCATTCTGTGATCTTTTATTTTTTTTAATTTTCTGGCTTAGGAAAGGTCTGTTCATTCTATCAGCCAAGGCAGTACCTGGGTAAATTGCACTGATTGTTTTAGTTTACTTTTCAAGATTCCAGTGTGTTTGGACTGGCTGCTGGTTGTTGTCCTCTGAAAACTCAAAAGCAGACCCTCCCTTCAACTCTGCAGTACCCAAACGTACAAGACCTTTGCTGTATGTAATATCCTGCTCCCTGTTCTGGTTCCTTTTCAGCCTCTAAACCCTCCAAATATCCTGCTGTACCAATCCTTGAATCTGTTTCTAAACAGCCTGTGTTCTGTCCTCTTCATGACTTCATAAATCCTCTAAACCACCTTGCTGTTTTAGTCTTTATCCTACATCAAGTAGGCTGCCATAATCCTAAATCTGAGTGCAATCTTGCTGGGTGTGACCTTAGTAATATTTCACTGTTTTACATCCTAGCTGAACCTGTTAGTAACACCTCTGTGACTATGGTTTAACCCATATCAGTCCGTCTTTAAACCTATCCATGAATTTTACTTATTCTTTACACTCCACCTTGCTTTTGGCTTCATAAATTAGAGGGAAGAGATTTTCTTGGGGTTGTGCTACATCATCCACTTTTTCTATTATCTTTATCTCCTTGGCCCTTACCTGAGTCTCGTCTGCCTTGCATCATTAAATGGACATTTTCAGTCCCCAGTATTTGTTTTGTAGCAGGAAGTATCAGATGTACAGGTTTAAAAACATTGGAGCTGAAAATACATTTACTTAAAGGATGGACAGCTGAGGCATAAGCTTTTTATGGGTTATGAAAATCTTGGCTTCTGAAGAACCTTGTTTCAAAGGAATTGCGGTGGATTATCTTATTAGGGATATGCATAATATAATCAAATCTTGTCCACACGTTCCTAAGGTGGTTCATGTATGGTCTCCTCCATTCGAAAATGGGTTAAAGCTAAATTTTGATGGAAGCTCGTATGGAAATCCGGGTCAATCAGGAATAGGAGGTTCGATTTATGAATCTACGGGTTTGTGTATTGTGGTATTCTCGGGCCCGGTGGGGGATGGAGACGCACTATTTGCGGAAATGAAGGCAGTTTTATTTGGTTTGAGGCTAATCCATTCTAGAGGACTATTTTCTCATTATATAGAGGTGGAAGGAGATTCCAAGGTTGTTATCAAATGGATGAAAAATGGGGGAAAAGGTCTCTGACGTCTATCTCACCTATTAAAGGAAGTGGCTCATTTGGTTTCCTCATTGAATATCTCATTCAAATGGATCCCGAGAGAAGCAAATGCAGGTGCTGACAGATTAGCAAAGAGAGGTGTCTCAAAAGAAAGCATGTTCGTGGGATCCATTGAAGAGGAGATGTTATTGTGAGAATCTTGTATATGAGCTGGGAGAGTCTCTCGGCTTTTGTCTTCCCCCCCCCCCTCCTTCCTCCCAGCCCTCCTCTAGGAGTGCTTGGGCCATGTATTCCCCCTCCCTCTCTCTCTTTCCGTCATCTTTATCCTAATTCAATAAATATTCATTGTTATAAAAAAAAAAAATCTTGGCTTCTTTGCTGGGGGTTGGGGTGGGGGTGGGATCGCCAAGCTAGGAAACTCTTTCTGAGATTTCTCCAAGTGTGGTGGTGTCAACAGTGTGGGGATGTTTGTTTCATGGTTTATGTGCTTTATCTGTCTATGGTATCATTACTTTTTGCTTTGTCTGGTTCAGCATGGAGGCACCAACCGGGCCAATATTTGATCCACATTCCTTTTTGTAGTCTTGAGCTCTTGGCTTTTTTTTTTTTTTTTTTTTCTTTTTCTGATAATTAAAGGAAACTTTATTTAAAAAAGAAGCATAATGATTCAAAAAATAAAAACCAACAAATTAAAAAGGAATACATGGCCTGGAGTACATTGATAGTTGGTCCACTCTCAAGCTCTTGGCTAGTTGGCTTTGAGCTTTAACTTTAGAAGATAACCAATGTTTCACTTTTCTAACAGATTTTTTGGGTAACCTTCCCTAGAGAAATCGCCACTCTCTAAAATGCTATTCTCTTCTTCTTTCTTTTAGGGTTCTCTTCCACATTCTATTCCCCATCTTTCTCCTTAAAATCTTTTTTAATCTCTTGATTTTACCAAGTTTCTGATAAAGAAATCCATCACTATTTTAGGTTCTTCTATTACAAGAAACACTACAGAATGTTTTGTTTTATAATTTCATATACTTATTCTTATCAGAGCAACCTAAAATTTTGCATGGGAGTCACTTATGTACGTATCTAACACCCTATAAAATTGCAGAGTTTTCTGACTCGTCTATAGGGTTATTTTGCTCATGTCACCAATCTGGCCAGATTTTCCAGAACCTATGTCGGTTCCTTTCACTTCTAATTCTTTCCTTCTTTTCTTGTCTATTCCTCTTGAATTCTTCTAATTTGAATCTCTACTTCTTTTCGTAATTCTTTTCTAAGTTTAAGATTATTTGGGTGTTTTAAATTCAGTTCTTGGGTACTTTAATTCTGTCTTAGCTTCCGCAATACAACTATTTGGGCCCATATAGCAGGATAATACAACCCATAGGCTACCCAGCATCAATTCGGTATCAGAGCTTATATCCTGCATCAATTTTGGTATCAAAGCCAGGTTGCAGCTGTTTCCTATCAAGCTGTGGTCCTTTCCTCTTTTACGTAGTTGATTCTTTCACGGGATTTCTATGGCTTCCACCAAAGCCTATATTGCTTTTGAACTTGCTCATATGTGCCAAACGAGGGAAATAAATCAGAATTTAGGTTAAATAAAAAACATTATGGATTCCATGGAGGCTACTTTGGCAGAATTAAGATTTGCTATGTTTGGACATACACCTGCTCTCTATCTCGCCAATGCCTACCTCAATCCTGAGCACCGCAATCGATAAAGAAAAGAATGTTGTGATGTGCCTATCCCCACTCATTCTTCTACCACCAGTCATTTAAGTTTAAGCATTTACCTTTCTAGTTTGAAACCAATTTAATGGGGCTAATGTGGGATCCGCTCACAGACCTACTTGTTAGTGTAATGTGATCCCTGATAGAAGAGGTCAACTGTGGAGGAGACTCTGCATTTTTTGGATCTCCATGCTCCCTAGTTGAAGCCTTTAAAGGGTTACAATGGCTTGGACTTGAGGAGGCTGCAAATGACAACCGTGGCAAGAATGACATGCCACAGAATATGTGATTCATGCTCCTTTAGGTTCATTAAGTTCTGTGGGCTGTTAGCTACTGATAACATTGTTCAGCTACCTCTGCTCTAGGAATTCTTCCTTTCATCATTTGTGGCATGCTGGAAGAGCCTGTGTAGCTAATTAGCTATTAAATATGAATTTTAACAATTCTAGACTCCTAAATTGCATTTAGTAGTTCCGTTATCATAATAAATTCTTGGACATTTTGCTCTCTTGTATCATGGCATTGGCTTAGTTTTTTATGTCATTTTTTTTCCAGGATGAAAAGGATGCCATTAGAAGTTTGGATCTTTTATATAGGAGAGTTGAGGTACATTCTGTTGATCATACACCTATTATGTAGGCTTTGAAGTTGCCAATTTGGATTGGTGGTTTTTCTCCAAGTATTAGGGGTTGCTCAGATGCACTACCAAACTTGGTTGCACTATTTTTCAATGTGCGCCATCTGGGTTTTTGGTTTACAGTAGTCTAGATGGTGCTCACTTTACAATTTGTAATTCATGCCATCAGAGCAACCCTGAAAAGCAATGCTGCCAACTTGGAAGAATTTTTTTCCTTTCGATTTTGACTTGCACCGTCTAGTTTCACGCCTGATCAAATGGGTCCATAATGTGTTCACATTACTGTGTTCATCTTCATTTCATGTAATCCTTATTTATTATTTTCGAAGTTCTCTTTTTCTGTTGTTCATTTTCTTTTCTTCTTTTTCACCTTTTCTGTTGGAATATCAGAACTTTTTTTGTCTTATATTACACTTTAGACAGAGATTTTGAAACGGGAGGCTACTCCTGCCATGAGGCTGCTCAATGAACTTTTGAATCTGCATGATGGATTTGATGATGATGGATGGTTAAAGGAGTGCAGAAAGCACATGGTTAATACGTTCCCAGAAGAGGATCCATTCAGTATACTCGTTCCAGCCGGGTTTGACATTGATTCGGTATGTGACATTGGTACAGGCTGTGGATTTCTTCCTCCAGTAACTTAATAGGCAGTTTACGATGTCTCAAAGCTTTAGTTTATTCACATTAATAGTTTGTTTAATTTAAACTACTTAATTGCTGCAATTGTCTACTCAATTTTACTATCTTGATGTTTAAGTACTTTCCTCAGTAGAGCACTCTCTCTTTGCTTTACACATACTAAGTAGTTTGTACAAAGATAGATCTCTCTTGATGTATTATTGACTCTTTTTTCTCTTTTGGCTGCACATGTTGCTTAATGACTGATATTTATTTGGCAAATTGGTGGGAAGGGAAGGAATGTTCAAGGTTGCATCTAATACAAGGTTATTGGTAGATTACTTACGAGGGAACTGCTAGAACTAATTTAAGTTAGTCTTCATTAGATTATTGATGCAGCAGTCCTTTCGTGGTTGGAAAGGACTTGACCACTTTAGAAGCCCAGGCCTAGGCCCAAACCCCAAAGGAAAGGGCCTAGAAATCCCAAAAATGATTGTTTTGGGTAGTTAGGGTCATTTCAGTAACACTATTTGGGTTTTATGTTGGGGTTGTTTCTGTTATTTATTTATTTGGGTTTATTTTGTAATAAGGCTTTAAGAAAAGGGTTTATGGTTAATTTAGGAGTTTTAGGAGAGTCGTATTTTATTTTGGAATGTAATTAAACGATGGGAGTCCTTTTTGTTTTAGGAGTCTTGTGGGTCCAAGTGTATAAAGAGAAGTCAACTAGGATGTAAAGGAGATATATTATTTTGAGTAAAGAATTGTTTAAATAACCCAACATGTGGGCTTTTTCTTTCCTTCTCTCTTTACTCGATACCTCCTATGCTCTCTCCCTTTCTTTCTTCTACTCTCTCTCTTTCTTTATTCTATTGTCTTTAACTTATTTCTTTTACATCTTACCTTGTTTGAGAGCTATCTTGATTGATTAAGTTGGTTGATTGAGGCAAAAAACTATTTTAACGATTAGTGTGGTGATTACATAAGCTCAACATCAATTCTTGGGACAGATTATCAAGTATATTCACAGGCATCAATAGCGAAGCCTTCCTTGCTGTTGTGAACAGGTTCTTCCCTTATTATCTTCCTATTTTCAATTCTTAAAACTCCATTTAATTCTGTTCTTAGAAATCTTTCTTTAACCTCTTTATTTGCTTCAGATCTTGGATTTCTTAGGTTTCTGAACCGTAGAAATCGCTCCTCCCTGTTGTTGGTGTTTTCGTGATTTCTTTTGGGTGTTTTATCACCATTCTATTGCCTTTAAAACCCTGCAAACACACCTTGATTCTCTTTTGACTTTATAAGTTTCTTGAATCATCTTTCTAATCTTACTTTAGGGTTCTTTGATTCCAAATTACAGCAGCAACATGTGAATGTAATTTATATATCAAATATGCTTCAAATTATTTGAAATTTTGTATAGATGTGTCTTATAGGCCTGAGTATTATCTTGTAAAAGTGCAGATTTTTCTGACACACGACCAGGGGTCTTCATTTAACACGTGTGTATAAAATTTCCAAATTTTGGGTTTTCTGGTTCTTTCTCTCCTATTATTTGTTCGTTTCTATTCCTATTGGGCCTACCTTAGCAGGCTCTAATTGCCCCTCTGGGCAGCCATTGCACCAATTTGGTATCAAAGCTGCAAGTACATCTCTTTTCCTTCAGCATACTTCTCACCCTTGGCATCATGGTGAGCAATGCGGAGTTATCTTCTGAACGCTACAAAGAAGGAAGTGAGTCAGATCATGTCACGGCTAGATTCTATGCAGGCAATTTTGGACAGAATAGCGGCCAAGGTTTTCAAGAAGACAATCTGGAATAAGAACCAGTCAATGTTGTTGGATCTTCAACTCTGGACCCCCTACAAATCAGCCACATGGGTTTCATGCTGGTGAAGCACTAGATCAACACCGACATGAGGTGATACCCATTAGATGAGAGCAGACTAACAAATATGATAATCACCATAATGCTGTATTGTAGGAAGTAGATAGGAATGCAAGAATGGAAGTGCCAGACTTCCATGGGAACTACAACCCAGAGGTGTTTCTTGACTGTTGCATAACATTGAATCCTTCTTTAAATGGTATGACATCCTAGAAGGCAGAAAGCTACATTTTGCAGAGGCCAAGCTGAAGAGCACAACCGGGATTTGGTGGGATTAGTATAAGGAGGGTCATAGCCGAGATGGATATGGTACCTTGAGGACATGGATCAGTTATGAGGCGACAATTTGAGCCCCCTGATCACAGGCAACATGCAGAGATAAGGGAACTTGTCTTTAGAAGAGTATTCTAGCTAGTTCTACTACTTGGCGATGTGTGTGGGGTTCAAATGGGATTGGGAAATTATGGTGGCAATGTACAAGCAAGGATTACATCCACAAATAGCTGTAGGATTGAGCTACACCCATGTGCTCACTCTAGAGGATGCTATCCACAATGCGTATCAGATTGAGGAGAATTTGAAGAGAATCCCTTACAGAAGAACCTTCTCTGAGAATTCCCCAAGGAGCGAGATGCCATCTAGTGGAAGGGAAACTAGCAAACCACAAGCTAACCTTGTTACATTTTCATATTCCAGGCCTGCCAGGACTACTTCCCCTCCCAGATCTAGAAATCAGGAAGGGTCAGTGCCAAAGGGTAGAGGACCATGCTTTCATTGTCATGGTTATGGTCTCTATTCAGCACAGTGCCTGCAGTGAGTTATGGGGCTTATTATATAAGCAACCCGTGGTAGAAGAACCCGCCAACAGCATCTATTATTCTGGAAGCAAAGCAAGCAACTGATGGTGAGGGTGGTGAGTTGGAGGAGGATTAGCCTATGTACGTGATTTACCCACTTCTGACTGCTCATGAAGCTTATTATTTAGGGTACATTTTAGTAACACTATTTGGGTTTTATGTATTAAGGTTTTATGTTAGGGTTCGTTTCTGGGTTTTTTTTATTTGGGTTTATTTTGTAATAAGGCTTTAAGCCAGGGGTTTATGGTTAATTTAGGAGTTTTAAGAGAGTCATATCTTAGCTTGGAATGTAATTAAGTGTTGGGAGTTCTATTTGTTTTAGAAGTCTTGTGGGTCCAAGTATATAAAGAGAAGTCGACTAGGATGTAAAGGGGATTGATTATTTCGAATAAAGAATTGTTTGAAGAACCCAACGTGTGGGCTGCTTCTTTCTCTCTCTCCCTATTCGATACCTCTTATATTCTCTCTTTTTCTTTCTTTCTTCTACTTTCTCTCTTTTCGTTCTTTATTCTATTCTGTCTTTAATCTATTTCTTTTACATCTTACCTTGTTGGAGAGCTATCTTGATCGAGTAAGTTGGTTGATTGAGTCAAGAAGTTGTTTCAACAATTGGTGTGGTGAGTACATAAGCTCAAGATCGATTCTTGTGACAGATTATCAAGTATAATCACACGCATCAATAGAGGAGTCTTCCTTGCTGTTGTAAATAGGTTCTTTCCCTTATCCTATTTTCAATTCTTAAAATTTTGTTCTTAGAAATCTTTCTTGAACCTCTTTATTTGCTTCAAAACTTGGATTTCTTAGGCTCTTGAACCATAGAAATCGCCTCTCCCTACGGTTGGTGTTTTTGTGATTTCTTTTAGGGTTTTATTACCATCCTATTGCCTTTAAAACCTGGCGAACACATCTTGATTCTCTCTTGACTTTGTAGGTTTCTTGAATCATCTTTCTAATCATACTTTAGGGTTCTTTGATTCTAAATTGCAGAAGCAACTTGTGAATATAATTTTATGTATCAAATATGCTTCAAATTACTTGAAATTTTGTGTAGAGGTGTCTTATAGGTCTCAGCATCACCCTGTAAACGCGCAGAATTTTCTGATGCACAAAGGGTTTTTTTTGGTCATTTCACACTTCTGTCAAGAATTTCCAGATTTTGGGTTTTCTGGTTCTTTATCTCCTATTATTCGCTCATTTCTATACCTAGTGGACCTACCTTGGCAGGTTATAACTGCCACTGAAGGCAGCCCCTGCACCAATTATGAATCTCAGGTAAGGGAGTTGCCTCAGGTTGAGAGCTGGCATAAAATCCTTGCCAAACCTAGTTAAACATGGATCTTGACCCATTTTTAAGCTACTACTAGGGCGTGATTTTTTTTCCTGATAGTTAAAGAGGAGTTTTATTTGAAAGAGGAGAAACCCCATTAAAAGGCAGCACAAGAAGAGATTTTGAGAGGATAGAGTGAAATGGTGAATCAGAAACCTTGCCTTTTTTTTTTTATGGGGTTTAGTTGAGTTGGGTTTAGAGTTCATTGGATCACAATGTCTCATTTATAATTTTTCAAGGGGAAGCAAACCACAACTAGTAGAGTGAATATGGGGATGACTCGGTTTGGGATCCTAGGGAGGTTAGTGGTTCACATGGGGTTGGTTTGTGGAAGTCCATTATCTAGAATAAGGACCGGTTAAGGAAATTTACTAGTTTTGCGGTGGGTTTAGGGGACTTTATTTGTTTCTTGGAGGACCCTTGGTGTGGCTCCACCCCGCTTAAGTGGGACGTTCCCAATATCTTTGGCATTACCTCTGATCCCCTTAGTTGGGTGGTGGATAATTTTGTGGAAAGAGGGGGTGGGGCTTGGTGTCCCACCCTCCAGAGGTAACTCAATGACTGGGAGTGTGAGGATTGGCTTAGTCTCTAAGGTCGGTTGGAGGGTTGCAGGTTGGTTCTTGAGGAGAGGGATAGGAAGATTTGGAGGTAAATTCGAACGGCCGTTTTTCTATTTAATCGTTTTACGATGGGTTGATGGGTGTTGAGCCGTTGGGTCAGTGGTTTAGGAATATTTGGAATTTGGGTATTCCCTTCAAGGTAAACTTCTTTGTTTGGACTACTATTTGGGACATAATTCTTACTCTCAATCATTCAAAAAGTAGAGGCTTGAATCTGGCTGATAGATGCACTCTTTGTATTAGGATGAGGAGTTGGTGGATCACTTCTTCCTTCATTGTCAGTGGGTTAGGGCTATTTGGATTTTTTCCCTCTCATATTAATGTTGCTTAATTCTTCTCTAGGTTAGTTAGTGAGCTCTTTTCTGTTTAGGGTAACTCAGGATTGGGGGCCATTGCTGATGTCATTTGGTGTTTCTTCATAGGGCTATCTGTTGGACTGTGTGGAAGGAGAGGAATCATCACATATTCAATGGTTTAGGGGCTTGGGTGGTCGTTCTTGTCTTAGAGTTCATGAGCTCATTGGGGGGTGGATTGCTATTTCCTCGGATTTCAATGAGTACGATTGGATTGATTTTTGGGATAGGAGGATTTAGCTCGTTTGTGGCCTTGGGCGTGTTGTTGTTGTTGTTTTTTTTTTTTCTGTTTTTTTGCCGGTGGTTGCTTTGCTTGGCTTTTCTTCCTTTTCGTTCACCTTGGTGATTTCTGTCTTTGTTTCTGGTTGGTTGTTTTTTTCCACTTTAATAAATTGTTTTTTTATCTCTCTCCCCCCACCCCCCTTCCAAAAAAAAAGGGATGATGTAAGGGTTCATCATGAAGTTTCCATGTTGCTCCTTAAGTATAAGCACACACAACCTCATTTGACCTGCTTCATCTGTATTCCCATGTTTTGTTCATTCAGTGCCCAGGCTTATTTCTTTCATTTTCCCCGTTCTTTTTGGTTTGCATCACCTTTTGGTTGTTGTTCAACATGTATTCTTGTAAACCCAGGAGCATTATCTATTAAGTAGGTTGTGACCACTTTCCCCCCTCTAGTTTAATTCTAGCCATTATGGACAATCAGGTCAAGTGTATTGATGTCGTCAAATTCCAAAGCAGTACAGGAAGGGGGACTCAACTGACGTAAAGAATTATTTGCTAATAATATGTTTCAAGTTCTTCAAGAGAAGAACAAATGTATCTTCGTGTAATACAAATTATAAATGTACAATTAAAAATGGCTCTCTAAAACAAAAAAGTTCATATATGTTGGGGCCATTTCAGCCAATTTTCAGAACTTTTTTCATATATTTATAATATTATTTATTCCTCAGATCATGCATCCTACTTGTATTCATTTATATGCCATGTTCTTTTAATTTTTCTTAGCATCAAGGCCAACTGCGACCACCACCAGAGTCTGATGATGTTCTATTGAGGGTAGACTTTGTTAGAGAGGTTGATGCATTGCTACAGGAGGTTCGGTCTGAACAAAGTGAATCACAGACTGTACAAGGGCTTGATCCGGAATCTGTTGCAAGTAGGTTGAAACAACAGGAGAAGCAGAGGACCATACGCCAAGTAGAAGTTCTGCTAGATCTGGCAGTAACTTTAAAATGGTAGTAATGCCATGATCTAGTGTATTTTGACACCCTTATTTCTTCTGCTCATTTCCTTGAGGTCATATAGAAGAGGTGAATGGGTTTTCTGGTACTGGTTCTACTAGTCTTATTTAGACCATCCAATGTTCGGCAAATTCTAGCTCAGCTGTTTGCTTTGATGGTCAGGAAAATGTCTGCTTGCAGAGTTGCAGGGGATACTAGGAAAACACAGTCGTGGGCTTTCTAATGGAAAGTTGTCTCAACATTGGATATCCATTAATTCTTACTTGATGAGGGTTCTTGGTTTTAGATTATTCTTGTAAAAAGGAGGTCCATGTACCCTCGCCTGAACTCTTTTATGTATCCACAGGGTTTGAGATAGAACTTTTGTATATCATTGATTTATAATTTCAATTTTTCCTTTTTATATGCCAAAGTTTTTGGGAATTCAGGAACATGTCTGTAATTTTGCTTGCTTGATTCTTCTTAGGTTGGCTGCTAACCTTTGACACTGAGACCCGTCTATTTTTCTTTCCTGCTTATTTTTCAGTTTTAACTGTGAATAGCAACCCCAAATCAGCATAAAAATGGTATGTCTTCTATCTTGTATATGGGTTCTAGCAAAGGGTATATATTGTGAGCAACAAGTTTTTGTTATCTCAGGTTGCTGCACAACCTTCATAGAAAAATTATGTGCCGGTTCTTTTAAATTAGGATGTCCACAGGTTTAATCTCTTTATCCATGCTCCTGTCATACATATGGCAGAATCTGGACCCAACAGTGGATCGGTTCTATTAGCGCTTGATTTTGGCTTAGGCTTTAGAGGATCCTTTTTATTGTTTAGTACTAATCTTTAATGACTTTAGACACTCTGGATACTTAGGTGATTAGATGACTATCTTTACATCTCTCAAATGTGTTAGCGATTTATCTGATTACGATAATTTGCATGATTTGCAGACATAAGACATTTTTCCACACCTGAGAACCAAAGGGACCGAATTGATTTGACCAAAACAGTTCCAAATTAAGGTTTGTCAAATGACGACTTCTATTGAAAGGCAAATGTGATGCCATTGAAAGCTCTAAAAAGGAACCAAAGAGATCGAATTGATTTGACCAAAATAAGTTCCAAATTAAGGTTTGTCAAATGAGATGACTAGAAGTCATCATTTGATTACCTATTGGAAGGCGAATGTGCTACCTCTGAAAGCTCTAAAAACCGAACCTCATGAAAAAAGGATAGCATGCAATGTTTGGTGAAAAGAATACGCCATTGTGTCTTAGAAAGATCACGGAGTTTTAGATAAAAGTCAGCAAAAATAAGAAAGGTCATGGAGACCAAAAATGGCCTTAGCACACCTTCGGGTTTGCTAATTAGGAACATTTGGGTTTAAGGAACTAGAAGATTGGTTTCATTTAAAAGGCAACTCAAACATGAACTTTGGTTATCAGGAAAATAGGAAAACCTCTGGCATGTCCCTCAGCTCTAGCACATCAAGTGGCAGTGTCAAAAGAGGCAAGGAAGACCCTCAATCAAGGGTTGCAGTGCCATCGTCACCTAAGTAAGACCCCGAAATGATAGCTTTTAATCCAAAGCAACATCTGATTGGGGTTGATATCCTCTGGGACGCCTCCTTTGGGATGTCCTCATCTCAAAAGTGAATGGGTCCCACCCCCTTGTGTCTTGCCTCACGGGGTGTTGCACAAGGGGGCATCGCAGAGTATCGAGCCATTTGATTCATGGATTGCTAGTTCGACTATTTGGGTGCAACCAAAGTACCTTAGTGCCTAGTGTCATTTAGGTAGAGTTGTAAGGAAGCGGATTCAAAGTGGATATAGATGCCTCTGAATTTGTATTCATTTAGTTAATTGAATATATGATGCAAATTCGAATATGTGCAAATATTTAAAAATAGAATCTGTATTTATATTTGTTTATTTAAATAAACTTTGGATACAAATTTAGATATATCCTATTACATTTTTGATCAGAAAATTAAGATTTTAAGTGGTGACACATAGTTTGAGGGGTTGTCCTCAAAACTTCTCACACTCTTATATGAGAACGACAACTGTAGGCTTTAAATGGATTCATAAGTTTTTTGAGCGGATTCGTATATATATTTTCCTTTTATTTGTCAACATCAAATAGAAATTATTCAATATCAATTTAACATATCCATACAGATTGGATAGCCTGACAAATAGAACCTAAACAAAAGAATTCATTGATCCCACTTAATAACTTGGATAAGTTTATTTTATGAGGCCTTCTTGTTGTCATGAAAACATCAAAATTGGTGGTGAAACTTAGAATAAGTATGAATTCTTTCTTGATTGTTTCATCACCAAGTTCTATAGTTGAGACCTTTAACTAGTCTTTGCCATAGTCTTTTTCTTTTTTTAATTAACTAAGTCCTAAAATTAGTGCTTTTGATTTTTCAAAACATCTAGAGAATTATATTTATTTGCTTGAATATCCTTTCCTCGTGATGATAAATAACTTATGTAATGCTATATTGGAATTGGCTCTTACACAAAGAGTGTCTTAGGGAATTGTACTGCTTTTTAAACAAAAGACAAGACAAAATTAAGTGAGAGAGAATTGATTCCATCATTGTTTCTCTCCTACAATAATTTACTAAATTATCTTTTATATATTATGTTCATAATTGTTTTTTATTTATGGTTAAATATTAATCGGATTGGATGTATATTTAGTTATGATTGAATATATCCACATTTGGTTCGTTTAAAATTGAATATTTTATTAAACAAATTGAATGTTAAAACCAATTGGATATAGATGCATCCACGTGTCTTAATTGAATCAAATGCGAATTAGATATGGATGCTTAGACAGGTAGTTAACAGCAGTAGGGTGAATTCAAAATCACACTCTTAAACAGGCCATTTAGCCACTTTATGTCGTATGTACGAGTATCAAGTAAAGTAAATAGAATCCTGAACACTACATTTTCATCCTTTTGGAGAAGAAAGGATGTTCTGCCTAAGCTCACAGGAGGTGGCCCACATCTCCTATGAGGGATGAACAATACATCTTGGACAGAACGTCCTTACGGTTTTATTCCGTATGACGTCCTGGTGTCCTAAACAAAACATTTATTTCCTTTGCGTAGTGATGTCCTTTCGGTTTTATTCCATGAGTGCGGGCACAATGACTAAGACTATCAAAGGACATCAGGCAGAGAATAAATTTGACCAAACCGATGGTACTTTTTATTTGGGTGCTCTCTTTTTAATAGGGGTGACAATGTTAGACACGATCCAAGAACCCTACATGAAATGACTGTGTTAGGGTTGACAGTGAACGTATTTAGGGTCAAAATGACTTAACCCATTTTTACATGATTAATAAATGGGTCAAGCTAAGGTTGAGTCATATAATTGTATATTCTTGACATGACACGATTATGACCCTCCAACATGAATTACCACATAACCCGTGAATCTTATACGAATTCAACACAAGGTTAGGGTTGTTGAGAAAGCCAAATCTTTCTTTCCTAGAATAGATGATGATTCTTGATTATAATCGTTAACGAATCTTGTATATCTTCTTTCCTTGTTTGTGTATCTTGTAAATCAATTCTCTTGATTGTAGGGCTTGATGTTAGGATCCTTGTATTACTTATACCTGTAAACATTCTTTCCGTAAATCAAT
>JAOXJP010245470.1:0-22657 GCA_025762735.1 Platanus orientalis | reverse complement strand
AAAAACAAGAAAAGGAATGAAGACAATATTAAAAAAACTTTCAATTTCATTAACATATCAAAAAATTACATGAGTCATTGTAACTATTCTTTACATGATCTAAAAAGAAAATACATCAATCACCACTCAAGTCTATAGCCTCTTGTGTTGCAACACTCGAGCTGACCACTAGTCTAAACTCTTCTATCATTCTTTCATATGATGAAAGTGCCCAACCCGATGCATTGTTACATCTATATCTATACCAAAATGTGGCTATGGGGGGATTGGATGACCCGACATCAGGATCACTTGCACAAAGTGGTTTCTGTTGACGAAACCAATGGTAATTTTCCTTCGAGTGGCAACAGGGATAGGATCTAATCTGAGTGGGAAGAAAGTGAGGCACTGAAGCATACCCAAGTAATATTGGACAACATCATAGTGTGATGCAATCAGATGTCTACACTCTGGCATGGTCATCCACTGTTCGTACGGTGTATTATCATTAAAATAAGAAATAAATATCTAATCTCCCGTATTCTCTCGGATGACCCATATACTGCCTCGTATAAGGGGCCATGACTACCTAACTCATGCACCAAATTCTTCCTAACTCGAGCCCAATTATCCTCTTCAAATCCCATCAATCTAGTGATGGCCCTAAAGCCACAATGCCCGTTCACTGCCACATCTATAACACTCCTGATATAAGGCCAAATGCCTTATGGGAAAGAGCGCATATAATATAGTAAGGAAGACCATTTAGATGAATTCGATCGAGTAACCTACAAGAAAAGAAGAAAACATGTTATGCCACACAATGATTGTATTACTTCGTCACTTACACGATAATGTGTATATTAGTTACCTTTTCCTTTGATCTCCTCTACTGTGTTTGTCTCACTGACTGTACTTGGGTGGCTTTGGTAGTGGTGGTTTCTGCTAGAGAGTAGCTATCCTGTAATGATGACACTCTCTCAAATGCAGATGGATCATGCCACATGGATGTGTTGATCTTCATATGTGGGTAACCTCGGCTATTTTTTTAACTTCAGGTTCTTTGATATATATGACCTTTGGTGTTGTTAACTCTCACAACTTTTGAAGCATTTGTACTTTGGTGGACTGATTGGATTGGTTGAATTATTGTAAAAACAATTCCATATTTGTTACGGCGTTTAAATCATGCCTTGTTGGGCTTATGGGAGGATGCATATCAAGCTTGCACTAATGTGCATGTACTAACTCAAGTGGAATGGGATGCCCCTGCCTACTATACTCTGCTATCTCATGTGCGCAGGGTAATCCATGTGTGCATCTAAGAACACATCCACTTGTAGCAAAATCAACTCTAACAACACCTACACGCTTTGTCTCAGCCAAAATCCTCTCCATTGTAGAAATTGATACATTGTTGCGAAGCTCTTTGAACTCGACAGGTTTAAAGTTATGTTGCACAACTGTCTTGCATTTCTCGAACGATGCCTTGATGGCTGTGTGTTATAACTCAAGCAAATTGTGGATGTTTGACCATAAGGATTCAAAGTTTCCTTGACTAGATCCAAGATATCGCTTCAACTTCGCATGGACACTCTCAACCCTAGTGACATGTACACGAATAGTTATGTATCAATCAATGAGTTTTAAACTTAAGCAAGATTACCAAACAAAAAGGTTACCTGTTCATCGTAGTGGCCCCAAAATACATGAACCTGTCTGTACAGGCTGCTACAAATCTGTCCCTATATTCATCCAACCAAGTAGTCCTCACGTAATGGAGTGCATCCGGATATGTGATAAATTGTTTTTCCAATAGTGCCAAGTGTTGAAAGTAATATTCTTCTATGTGTGACACCACCAATAGGTTCCAGATCATCATGAACCTCTCCCACATCTCCTTCGGCATAAATAATTTCTTATAGTTTGTAAGCACATTCTTACTAATGTGTCACATACACAAGAAATGTGTAGCATTGGGAAACACCCTTGATATGACATTCATCAAAGTCAACTCCTTATACATTACAATGACATTAGGGAAAGCACTATCATCCATGACACTATGTAGGACACCTACAAAGTTATCCTCCCTCTCATGTTGAAGATACACAAATGTCACACAAAAAGTCAGATCAGTACACATCAAGCTCACAATCTCTAGCAGTGGCATGTGATATCTGTTTGTCTTATAGGTGTAATCCATGATCAAAATACTTGGGAATGCACGCACTAAGTCCATAGAAGCCGGGTGTGCCCAAAAAATATCAGTAGCAGTCTCGCTGTCTTCGGCTACCCGATGCCACTCAATGTAATTATACTTAGCCAACTGTCCAAACAAGTGTTGCATCTGAGATCTATCAACCTTCTCTTCCCTCTTTTGTTTAGCTCTCACATTATATATTGCGGTTATTGTAGTCGTGTTAAGGGCATTTCTTTGCTTCATTGCACTTAAAATGTCTTTTGGTCGAACGTTACTCTTAGACATATCTTTCAAAAGTGAGAACTCTCCGTCTGACAATCTACCCACATAAGAGTGACCTTCGAGATGTTCTACAATAGGGTGATTATGCACCCTGCATACAACTAGCAAACACCAATTGTCATCAGTGGGCAACTTCTTTCCCTTCAATTGAAATGGACATTCGCACTTCTTGGTGCCCTTTCCCTTGTCCCTTACAACCCCACTAACATTTTTTGCTCTCTTATCTTCTCTATATCACCCACTCCGCTCAGGTCAGACCTAGTTTTCTTACGCCAGAACCATAATCTAACTTCTTAATAACTATAACAAACTCATTTCTCTTTTCAACTTCTATCTCCCATCTAACCAATGTCACCCAACTACTAAATATCTACACATAGGAGAACAATAATAATGTCAAGTTCATCCAAATTGTTATACACACTAGTCACATTATTAGTTACATACACTTTTTTTACCTCGTAGGTGGTGAATTCGTTGGTGTAATCTATCACCATTTCATCACCAATCCGACTGCAATGGGTCGACGCATTGGGCTGCTTAAAAAAAAAAACCAGCTTTTTGTTTTTGTTTAGCATATCAATATTGCATCGAACATTCAAAAGAATGTTCAGCATCATAGTGCCAAATAGGATAAAGCCTATTTAGCACTGTAATACTGAACAAGATAAAGCCTACTTGAAATTTTTTTACCTCAGAACTGCCATTTCGCTCTATTTCACTTCCTTCATGCTCCATTGGTTGAGTTTTTGTTTGAAAATCACAATACTGGCTTTTTTTTTTTTGTGTTAGAGAGCTTAGATAGAGAAGAATAGAGAAGAAGCAGAAGAACGAGGGAAAGGGAGTAGGAAAGTTGTACAAGAATGGTAGTTTGAAGTTGATAGAGGTGTACTTACAATTTTTATTTATTTTTTTTCATTAGGGTTATAACTGTCATTTTAACTTAGGGTATTTTTGGAGTAGAGATAAGTGACGTGTGCTTACAAAAACTTGAGGTGCGAATATCAACTCCCCACGTTAAATCATTCGGAAATTTAACTTCCTAAACCTCCTTTATATCTCAGCTCCTGCCGTCCCGCGTTACCTTGGCTGCTATATCGGTTTGTTGGAAGAGGAGCCTATCTGCGATAAAATTTGAAAACAATCTGTGGAGCTTCTCTGCATTAATAATGGCTGCTGCCTTGTCGCCGTCTCTGCATGTCGTAAGGCTTTGTTGTTTTCATGAAATGAATTGCAATTTTTGTTTTTGGGTAACATATTGAGTTGCAATTTTGGTTCATCTTCTTCTTCAGAAGCCCCTTTACTAAATGTAGTCTGCCTTCGATTTTTGCAGAGTTCTATTTGCAGTTTCGCAGATAATAGGAGTTTCAGGGATCATATAAAAACAAGGGTTCGTTTCTCTTTGATAGTATTTGCAGACTTATCTGGTGTGAATCTTATGCGTTGTGAGTTGTTGAATAATGTCCATTTTGGACATGTTTGCATAGGATACATGGTGACTTAATACCCCCTTCACGTTTCTTATGAGGAGGAAGGGGAGCTTCCATTTATATCTGTTGTAGTTTTGAAATTACTTTTTGATGATTATGTGGGTTTGAAATTATTGATATCCTTTCACTATTTTTCACTGGTTTCTTGTGAACTTGTTCTAAATGATGTAGAATGAAGACAATACAGCTCATTTATACATCATAGTTGTATCCCATTTACAAAAAATGGGAAACTCTGGACCCCTATATACTTGTTGACAAATGTTAGATCTTTCTCATATAAAGTATGAAGTATCTGCTCTAAAAATTCTTGGAGTTCTTTATCCCATACAAACAACAAACTTGGCAATTTATGCAGAGATTTTAGCTACCATTATCTTATAGGTAGTGTAGGTACTAATACCCAGTTCCTTCTGCTTTCCCTTAGGGTACTTGGTATAGTAGGGGTGTATTAATAGGGTGTGTAGTCTAGTTTACTTAGGTGTCAGAGAAATGAAGCTGAAGCAACTTTCACATTTCCTTAGCCACCTTACATTCCTCAGATTGGCATCATTTGTCAATACTGCTCGGTGTACTTTAGCCTAAGCAGTGATCTTTTCTTATCGCGTTCTATCTTGCATTCATTTTCCGATATTGTTATGCCAACAGCCCTTATTCATGAGAAGTTATTGATGCAGCCAATGGTGGTCCACCTCCTAAGGTGTAATAGTGATGGACCAAGAGAAAGCCAAAGGGCTTCTCACACTTTAAATAAAAATCACAATTGGTAGTTTAGTCAAATTTCTTATTAAAAACTGTTTTTTTCATTTTAATTAGTGGGGTTACTTTGGGAAATTCTAAATAGGTTGTAATGGGAGTTTTAGTAATGATCATGTGATAGGTTATAGGAAGTTTGCTACAGTTTGCAATTGAGGGCCTTTTTTTTTTTTTTTGGAGAATGAACTAGCTAGGATTTTTGCTCTTTTGGTATTGCTTCATTCTACTTATATGTTACTATTTCTCTATTAAAGATTGATATTTCCCTGTTGTTTTGGTGATTCTCTTTGTTTCTCAATTGTTTACATCAAGTTTGGTATTGGAGCAAGTTTTCATATCTTTTGCTTTGCTCTTTTTCCATGGCTGTTCGTGGGTGATTGAACCAATTAAAGAGGTACTTTCTTTTCTTATTTTTTTTAGCGGTAAAAATGCATACTTTATTTTAAAGAAAGAGAAAAGGGTCGACATCACTAAGATAGTGAAAAGAAAACAGAAAAGGAAAAAAACAGAACACCTAAACCAACAAAAACTTTCAACTCCTCATATAGCCTCCCAAAACCTCTCCTTAAAATTCGCCTTAACAGAAAGCCAATCATACAAAAATCTATAAATAGAAAGAGACAACTCCACCCAATTCTTCTACTTGTCCTCAAAGATTCTAGAATTCATTTCCTTCCATAGGCCCCAATAGATCACACCCGGAAGAGCCGACTAAATGACCGAGGGAAGATCCTCGAAATCTTTGATCCACCTACTTGAAATCAACTCACAAAAAAAGTTAGGGGAGGACCAAGAGACTCGAAGATGAGAGAGAAAGAAAGCCCAAATCACATTAGTCATGGCACAATGAACAAACAAATGGTCCATTGATTTCTCCTCCCTTAAACAAAGACAACATTTATTTGCTAAATTCCATCATATACTCTGCAAGTAGTCCAGAGTGAGAATTTTATTCAGGAAGACAGTCCATAAGAAAAATGCAACTTTAGAAAGGATACCTTGAATCCAAATTACCTTGTGGGGAACATCAAGGACCTGTCACTAACCATCTCCCGATATAAAGACTTGAAAGAAAATTTACTTTTCCTACTTAAAACCTAAACCCAATCGTCTAACATCCTAGGATTAGGCCTAATCCTCTCAATCATACACAGTAACCTACTTATCTCATCCACCTCCAAATCATTCAGATTTCTACAAAGCCTAAGGACCCAAATATTACCCCCATAATCAAATGAGTCCTCCACTATACTATTGGGATCCAATGCCAAACCATACAATACCCTGAGGTCTCATTCCAAGGGACCTACCCCACTCACCTATTCTCCCAAAATCTGATCTCACTCCTAGACCCCACCTTAAAACAAATATATTTCCAAAACATATCTCTTAACAAATTGATAGATTTCCATAACCCAAAACCGTGTCTTAACCTAATCTCATTAGACTCCCAACAAAAACTTTCACTAAATCCTGCCACCACAACATTGCGCCACAAACTCTCTCTCTCTCAATACCAAATCTCTATAGCCATTTAACCAAAAGCACCATATTATGACTCTTAAATAGGCTTCACCCCAAGACCACCACAATTCATTAGGATACAAACAGGCTTCTAATCTACAAGATGAAATCTGTGATAATCTTCCTCATCATTTCAAAAGAATTTACGAAAGGAGGATTCAATTTTGTCAGCCACAAACACCGGAATAGTAAAGAGATAAAGATAATAATTAGGAATAAAGGCCAAAGTAGCCTTTAATAAAGTCAATCTACCTCCTTTTGACAACAAAGCCACTTTCCAAGAATCTAAGCGCAAAGAAATTCTTTTAGCCACCGGATCCCACATAGATTTGGATTTAAAAGGAACCCCCAAAGGAAAATCGAGATATGAAGAAGGCAACGAACCAATTTTATAATCCAAAATCGAACTCACTAATATCCCCAAGCCAAACTCTCAATATTACTAATATCACCCACTTAAACCAACTCACTTTTAACCAAATTAATGTTTAACCCCGACAGCTTCAAAACAATTCAAAACACATCTCAAATAACCAAGTTGCATCACATCTGCATCACAAAAAAATGGTATCATCAAACTGCAAATGGACACTACACACACCATTCCTAACCAGAAATCTAGGAATAAAACCCTCCTCTACCCTCTTAAGCAAGTGGCTATGTTAATTCAAGATATGCAGATCTTGTGTAGGGAGCAACTTGGTGATAGTCATGCGTTTGTGACAATGGACCACAATAGCTTGAGATTCAATCAGAAGGTGCCTTAGGTGACAAGTATAAAGTAGCTTTCAGATGAATCTTTGTTGGAAGGTGATGATGTGAATCCGTTTTACGAGGATGATGAGATTAGGAAGCACAATCCTGTGACTCAAGTTGTGGGGCATGTGAACTGTAGGGAAGCAGCTAGAAATTGTGGAGATGAGAGGTTGGAAATGAACCAGCACTACACCAATGAAACCGAGGTGAAACTAGATGTTTCGGAGTTTGAGGGTAGGTTGCATCTAGAAACTTTTCTTGATTGGTTGATGAGTGTATACAATTTCTTTGAATGGAAAGATATGTAGGAAGAAAGGAAAGTGATTTTTGTGAAGGTGAAACTTAAGGTTTTTACTACAATTTGGTGTCAGAGATTGGTGGAGTCCCGAGCTTTAGCCTTTCATAGGAAAACCCAAAATTCGAACTTGGGACCAAAAGAAGATAAAAGTTGAAGGAGATTTTCTTATGCTCAACCATAAATAGAAATTGTTCGATAGGTATCTCCAATGAAAATATATGACGGTAAAAGAGTATATAGATGCATTCAACAATTTATGCTTGCGTGTTGGGTTGATCAAATTGGAGTAATTACTACTTCATGAAATCTTTTTGAGTTACAACTATAGATTAGGGAGCATTTGGTCCCTACTTTAGTATGGAATATAGATGAAGTATTTTAGCTGCGTTGCAAATCGAAGAACACCTTAAGAAGAGTTCCTAGCTAAGTGCAAGGGAGGAACACTTGGAGGTAAGTCTTCATGTGAAGTTCATAGTAAACAATACTAATTTGACGATAAATTAAGGTCATTCAAGTATTGGGAGTGTTCTAATACTTGGTAGATTGAACTTTCACCATGAAAAGGGAAAATCCTTATCAAAAGGAAGATTTAGAGGTTATTCACTTGTGGTACAAATGGTCATGTGCTAGGTGTGTGGTCAACACTGGAAAATGCTAGTCCTGGAACTCTTACTCTAATGCTCATTCTGCCTCAAGAATGAGAGGCTCTACCGACTCATAGACTTTTTCCTCAACATCATCCATGGGTTGCTTACCAGAAAGACACATGACACCGCGAACACTAAGTAGAGATGTGATCGTAACCACCACACCGAAAACATGGTTCTCTACACTTCTGCACTGAACCTTCAGGTTTCAGACTCGGTAAGGTGAAATGGTCCTAACTGGTTTGGAAGATGTTGAAGTGAAGCCACTAGGTTTGTGGCTTACTGGCTACCCTACCAGTAGATAATCCGTTACTCTGTCCCTCAAATCTATGAGAACTCTTAGAGAAAGTTTGCCGAAATGGTGCTCTCTTCAGGTTCTCCTCCACTTAATAAGCAATGTAGACAACATCATTAAGAGTGGGTAGTCAATTATAATTCAAAACAACTACAATCTGTGGATGCAGTCCTCACATGCATAAATCAAAATATTGGGATCGGACAGGGTTGATCCCAATATGATCCATGTTTGGATCGGTTGATACAAAATTAAAGAGAAAAAAATCAAAAAATGGCTCGGATCGGCTGATCCCGATCCAGATCGCCCAATCCGGAGCTAATCCCTCTAATCTAGCCAATCCGCGTTACTAATCCCAAGGCCAATCCGTTCAATCCCGATCTCAATCTGATCCTCCGATCTAGCCTGATCCAAAGTTGATCCGCTGCTAAGGTCGATCCGACTCAGGATTCGGGGTCGTGGTCAGCCGATCTCAATCCGATCTGGCCGATCTAAGGCCAGATCGATTGATTTTTTGAACCATGCTCATATGTACATAGCCACCATAATGTCATCATACCACTTGGCTTTGGCTTGTGCAGCCAAGTGATAAAACTGACTGGTGTACGCCTTTACTGACATAGTACCCTGCTGCAATTAGATAAGCTAAAGGTGGGCTCTATGCCTATAGCCTAGAGATTCAAACCTTCCCTTCAATGTTGTCTTTAGCTCTTCCCAATTCCGAAAGATTCCTAAGCCTCTATAGTTCTTCTTATAGTTATCTCACCACGACCTGGTTGTATGCTTTAACTTGGCCTCTACAAATTGAAGTCGCTTGCTTTCCAAAATATCATGGTAAGTAAAGGATTCTAAGCTATCTAGCTAGTTAAGGAAGACATCTAGATCATGACCTCCATGAAAATCTGGCACCTTATGACATGCATTTTGATCAAGTTGATCATGGATAGTTGTCTGATGGTGATAGGATTTACCAACCTGTACACTACTGGGCTGCTGCGGAGGAGGACCTACATTAGAGGCTTCCCGATCCTGAATAGGGGACTTAGGAGCTTCTTCTTGCCTGGATATGGCCATCGTAAGTGTTGCCAAATTAGCTTGAATATCTGCCAATTAGGTTTGCATAGTCTTCATCTCGCCTTACATCCCATTTATTGTGGTGGTGAGCTGCCTCAATTCTCCTCTAGTAGCCTCAATTTATTGACTATGCCCATCCACGATTGTGCATAAGGTATTGTTGGTTGCCATGTTGGAATTTGGAGCTCAAAAGGAAATTTTAGGACTTTGCTCAACATGTTTAGGCTCTAGAAAACCCTTTCAAAAGACCCCAAAAATTTTGGGGTTACCCTAAAATTAATGAAAGTGCTTCAAATAATCTAAGAATGGTTTTAGGATAAAACATGACTTGAATAATCACAACTCCAAAACAATTTAGGGTTTGGGGCCCTTTTAGAAAAACCCTAAAAAGTTAGGTCTTTGTTTATAGAAAGAAAAAGGGCTTCCTTAACTTCTAGGGTCTAGCTCTGATACCAATGTGGTGTAGGGCTACCTTTGGAAAGGATCCTAAATAAGCTAGAAATGTCACAAAGAAAGATAATCCTATCTAAGATCAATTTAGGGATTCAAGAATCACCAATTAGGGGCTATATGATGCAGACATTAGAGGAAATGTGAGACCTACACATGATTTGGTGGGGTCCACACAAGAAGACCATGGAGGGGTACCCATGCAACGTCAAGAGAGGTTGATTTGCTGTTGAATCTTTTCTTTGAGTGTTTTATTTGTTTTAGTTAATGGTTTATACATTATTAGAGGTTAGGATTTAGTGAGAATTTTTATTTTTGCTTTTGGGCAAAGTTGACAGCCCTTGTTATAAGCCAAAAGAGTGGTGGTTGATTACTTATATGAGGGGTCACGATTTGTTTTTTTTTTTTTTTATTTTTTATTATGCTTTGTTTTTCTAAAAAGTGGGTACTAAGAGTCCCACGTGAGTCCTAGGTTTAGGTTTATTGTTTTTATGTTTTGGTCTTTAAAAGGGGAATACCCCTATGTTATCGAGGATGGTTGATGAATAAATTTTCTGGGGTTTTCCTGCTCTCTATTAGGAGTGATTTTGAGGAAAGGGATTGGAATTCCATTTGGTGTGAGAAGTTGTAATGTTGGGGTTTTGGAGGGTTTTTCTTTCTCTTTTGCTGTTTCTTGTAGTTTGGTTCTTCACCTTCTTGGTGAGGGTCCTCCTGTGTCTCCTTCTTGATCTCCTTTCAAGTTTTTAATAAAGTTTTACCCTTTATCTCTTAAAAAAAAAAGGTATATCAAGTCTGAAATCTGTCCAGAAACCAGACTTGAATACAACTCCTAGTCCTTTTATGACCCTGATTCTGCTCTGTTTAAACCCATTTGTGAATAACTGGTCAGACCCATATACCACCTGTTTGATTAAATACCAAGGTGATTCATCCTCTGGTTACGTGCAGTCCATGTTTCATACATAATCCAACACTGTTTGGCCTATAAATTCCAGAAATCAGTGCTCTATTCTGTTCCTGTTACCCCATATGGCCAATACCTAGAAAACCCTTGTTAGTTCTTTGATAAGCCAGCAGATCATTCCCACTTGACCATGTAAGTCCCTTGTTCCAAACCTTAATCAGTTTCCAAGTATTAGCTGATGTTACAATCCACATAAACACTTCTTATCCTACTGTTTTGGGTCCATTACTGTCTGTTTAACAGCTTTTCAAGACTTGTGCTGCATCACTATAGGCTTTAGGGAATTGGTATGGAAGTTTTAGCAAAGTGTGGGATGAGAAGAAGGCCTAGAATCAAAGGTATTTTAGATCTGTACAAGAAATCAGCAAAGGAGAATTGAACTGTAGGTGTCGCATGATATACTAAGGAAGAATCTTGGGTTTCTTGATTGAAAACAGGGAATAGGGATGGGGTTAAGGCTGCCGCAGGTTTATTGGAAGGGTTTCCTGGGTTCTTAGAAGGGGAAAACCGCAAGAAAAGGGTCTTGAGATATTGGCTGCAGTTTAGGGATGATGGGGAAAGGTTTTGGTCGTGGGTATGGGTGATTCTTGAAGTTCTTGAAGCGAAAAAGATGGGGGAAAGTGGGTTGAAGTCTCATTTCAGATGTAGAATCAAGAAAATAAATCAAGATTCAAGTTTTGTTGATTCTTGAACAATTCTCCATATTTCTTGAATTAAAGAACTAAATCAAAAAAAAAAAAAAAGAACAGAAAACAGCAAGCAATTATAAGAGAAATAAGCAAGAAAAAAAGAGAGTAGAGAGGGAAGAAGGAGAAGATCGTAGAGGAGAAAAAGAGATTAATGAGAGAGAAAAAGAAAAAGGTACTTGTCCAGTCATAGACTCCACAATAAACTATTCTTTATTCCACTCCAAAACCAAAATTTACAGCCCCATCGTGTCTATATAAAAGACTTGAATTCCTAGTAAGACATGGACTTACATACCCTTCATAGGAGTGGATGTTGACGAGCCCTCTTTAAATATATCAAAGACACTAAAAATAAACCCCTAACTTCTAATAATTGCAACTACCCCCTATGGTTTCAAGTCTTATTACAAAAGAACCCCCTTTTAAAAATAAACTTGACACAAATACTCCTAAAACAGCAAATAAATACTCTACTCTACCAAGGCCTCTTGGTCCCATTCCACACTTTCTCTTTGGGTCTCCAAAGAGGATAACGTGTGTCTAACTAGTGCACAGCTGCCACATCACTTTTGTTACTCCATACCAAATAATCGTATTGGGCCATTCAGTGGTACTGAAACAAAAAGAATTGTAAGATTGTCCCCTAACATTTTTATTTTCTATTTTGTGTTTTCTTTTTGTGTGTAGAAAGAGAGAGGAGTGGCTCTATGTATTAATGACCAATGGCTGTTAGGTGAGGAAGTTGTCAATGATAAGGAGAATGAGCTGAAGACAGCATGCGTTTGTGGTAGGGGAAGGGGTTGTGGGCTGGGTCAACTCCACAATAACCGTGGAAGCCGTGTGGGTGCTCCCCAATCGCATAGTTTAATCCAGAACGGCAGATGGAAATGGTCTTTTACTAATAGATATGTGAGTGAAGAATCCATATTGCAATAGAAACTGTGTTATTTTACCCAAAAAAAATCATCAATCTTAGAGAGAGAGAGAGAGGGAGGTAAGACTCATACCTTAACCTGTTAAGGTTAACATGTTTGGAATTGGTGTGAGACAAACTTTTGCCTTGTTGCTGGTTGGTGATGATTCAATACCTTTCCTTCACAGCCAGCAAAGTATTGATAAAGAAAAAAAAAAGTTTAGCATTCGATGGCATCAATAGAAGGGGAAAGACATGGTTGAAGAGTCAGTGGGAGGATTCAGGAAGAGGGATTGGGAGAGAAAGAGAGAGAGAGAGAGAGAGAGAATGGGGAAACTACGGTCTTACAACCTCCAATGGCTTAAAATTACTGATATTTGGTGAGCATTCCCTGTGGCAGAAGCCAGCTGTGAATCACCAAAAAAAAAACTCAGCTCATAATGAATCTGGGGTGTGGAATGAGAGAGAGAGAGAGATCAATGCTTGTCACTGAATGGATGCTGTGTATCACCCACAAGAAAAATAGCTCCCGTTAAATCAAAAGCATGGAATAGGAATAAAAACAGATGTGAGGGAGAGAGACAAGAGAGGGACAAGAGAGAAGAGAGAACTAGCATACCTGCTTAACTCATCGAGAAGATGGCAAGGAATAGGGAGCTGAAAATGAAGGATGGTTTTTTTTGGCTGTTGTATCATGCCTGACGTTTTCTTCGGTAAGCAACTTAGTCTTGATTTTTCGTAAAAGATATGCACCCCATGCCCGTAAAAGAAGCCGTAACTTGGAAATGACTTACGTGGTAATTTTTGTTTTACAACTAAACAAACACCTTAAAACAAATTTTGTTATGGAATATTTTGTTTTCAGGCCATTTTCCAAGCAACCAAACAGAGCATAAGGGAAAACTCATGCTTTAATAGCACAAGGACTGAAATACAAATTGATATCTACCATAGGCATGTGTTGGGCACATTTACCCTATTAGTATGTATTCGCTGTGACAGTTGTAAAGCTATTGATTTTTGATAAATTACTATTATTACTATTATTATTTTGGTAAAGATAATTGATAAATTATTAGTTAAATATATATTGATATAAATTTAAGCATGATTGTATTGCTTCTAGAGAAAGAGATATATAATATAGCATGTTGAATCTATATTTTAAAATTACAGTAGAATTGATGTGACAATAGCTAAAATTAAGACGAAGTTGAAACTAATATTTGACATAATAATTGTGGTGGAATATGTTTTATTCAAAAATAAAAAAATAAATGATGGCGTTGTTATATAGGCTTTGAATTTTCCCGCATTCTCTTGGGCTGATTTTTTATTCCGTTTCAGACGCTTAACCAGCAATATTTGAATACCAAGGGCTACAATCATTCTTCAACATGTCTCACAGGAAAGGATCATCTTGGAACCAGGAAAGAAGCAACATACGACAAACACCATAGGGAGCACCAAAAAAGTAGCTACAAAGGCTGAAATCCAAACCCCTGGTACTCAAACTAATGTTCAAGATGCACCTCTGGTTAGTGCACTACAAGCTTCTGCCAAACAAGATGCAGCCAGTTTTCACTTCCCCGGACACAATAGAGGGCGTGCTGCACCCCCTTCATTGACTAGGCTTATTGGCATGAGACCATTTCTTCACGACTTGCCTGAGCTTCCTGAGCTTGACAATCTTTTCGCTCCAGAGGGCCCTATTTTAGATGCGCAGAAGCAAGCAGCCAAACTGTTTGGATCTTCTGAGACATGGTTTCTTGTTGGGGGTACCACATGCGGGATCCAAGCTGCAATCATGGCTACTTGTTCCCCTGGAGACTCGCTCATCCTCCCCCGGAATTCCCATATATCAGCCATATCTGCCATGGTATTATCGGGTGCACTACCAAAATACATCATACCTGAGTACAATACAGAGTGGGACATTGCCGGTGGAGTCACTCTATCACAGGTGGACAAAGCAATCAAGGAATTGGAGATGGATGGTCGCAAAGCATCTGCCGTGTTTGTTACTTCCCCTACTTACCACGGCATCTGCAGCAATTTGAGTGAGATCACCCGACTTTGTCATTCCCGTGGTATTCCCATAATAGTTGACGAGGCACATGGAGCCCACTTTGGATTTCATACTGCACTTCCTAGTTCTGCCCTTGAGCAAGGTGTGGATCTAGCAGTGCAGTCCACACATAAGGTTCTGTGTTCTCTAACGCAGTCATCAATGTTGCACATGTCAGGAGATATTGTGGATAGAGAGAGAATATGCAAATGCCTTCAAACACTTCAAAGCACCAGCCCAAGTTATTTGCTTCTGGCATCATTAGATGCTGCTAGAGCCCAATTAAGTGAAAACCCGGAAACAATATTTGATGAAGCCATGGAATTGGCTGTTGAAGCAACAGATCTGATCAAGAGAATCCCGGGTATTTCAGTCCTTAGCTTTCCGAGCTTCTCCAACTTTCCAGCTATCGATCCCTTACGCCTAACTGTTGGTCCATGGAAGCTTGGCCTATCTGGTTATGAAGCAGATGATATCTTATGCAGGGACCATGGGGTCATTTCTGAGCTTGCTGGAACCCGATCTGTAACGTTTGCCATCACTTTAGGAACTTGCATACAGCATGTACAGAGGCTTGTGTTGGGAGTAAAACATTTGTCATCAACCTTTTGGATTGATGGAGGGGAGGGAAGGATGGTGGATATTGATTGTGTACCCTTCCCTGATATTAGCATGAGGATGAGTCCCAGAGAGGCCTTCTTTGCAAGTAAAAGAAGAGTGAGTATAAGGGAGAGCCTTGGGGAGATATGTGGGGAGCTTATATGTCCATACCCACCAGGGATTCCAGTGGTAGTCCCAGGTGAAATAATTACTGATAGAGCTTTAGATTATCTTTTAGGAGTTAGAAACAAGGGTGCTATTATTAGTGGAGCATCTGATCCTCAACTCTCCTCCATACTTGTGTGTAATATATAAACCATGAGAATCAAATTCTGACCCTTGTGTCTCTTCATTGTCTTGGTGTTGATTCATGCCAAGCAAATACAAGATATTTGTATTAATCTTTTGAATACCCAATTATAGTTTATACCTTTTTGTTCAGTCCATTCCATAGATGGGTCGAATTGTCACTGGCCAAAAAACCAGGGAGTAGATGACCCTAGCCATACCACCCAATTAATAACTTCCCCAATTGTGGATAAAATTCCACAACAGATGCATTAGTCAGATAGTTTAGATACTTCAAGTGCAATATTAAATAAACAGCCTCTGAGGGTGTGTACGTTGGAGAAGCCAATTCACTATTTGCTGAGGCCTTGCAACCTGGGAAGCAATGCTGATTGCAGGGAAGAGTTGGGCTCAACATCTCCATCTTGATTCTTGAAGGCAACTCAGAAATTATCATAGCTTACCTTAAAAATTGGCACAAGATAATTCTCTGGTGCATCGAACTGCTACTGAGAGACTGCTTTGTGCTAGCCAATGAGTGCAGGCAGGTTTGCTTCATACGCACTTTCCGGCAAACAAATTATGCCGCTGACAGTTTAGTAGTTATCTCAATGTCCTGAAACTGGCCCAGAGGTTGACATGACTTCTGTTTTTCAGAAATCTGCTTCCATTTTATGGTCAAGGTTGTCCAATTGGATAAGAAATATTGAAGGTCAATCAAATAAGACTCGTTAAATGCCATTGAACACCTGCAAATCCAGCTAGAACCCTCTTTCTCTTGCTGAAAATGTTCCAAACACTGAACAGAGCAGCATCAAACTGAAATGAGGAAACCAATTGAAGGAATTAAATTATAGGAAAAAAAGGGGGGGGGGGGGTTGTAATTTCCTTTACTTAGGGATGATTCAATATTTTTCTTCAGTTACCAAAGGTCTCCTACATTTGACATAATTGATTCAAAGATGCTAAGGAAGAAGTCTTTCTGAAGACATTAAAATCCTTGTACTTGACCACTATTTGCACGGGACTGGGCAGACTGAGCCCAGCAGGACACCTTAAATTTGGCCTGGGACCCAACGTTTTAGCCATTAGGCTGGTCCCAGGTTATATTTTGTCTAAGCTGAGTCAACTGGCCCAAGTCTAGCCCACTGATACACATCCTGGCCTGGTGTGGCCCAAATTTATATTGTTACATATCTAATTGTAAAAATAACTCATGATATCTGTATTTTACATAATTAATTTATTGCAGCAACTATATTTATATTTTGTAGTAGATATGTTATTAAATTATAAGATCAAGGATCCGGGCAGCCCAGTGGATTGGTCTGAACTCTGGCCTAGCCCAGTGTGAACCCATGCAAGTTGTAGCAGGCTTGGGTAAGGCTGACCTTAGGCTTGGCCTAATCAGCCGTACGGGCCTGATATCAAGTGCGACACCCCCCTTGATGGGACACTCAGGAGGGGGAATCACAAACCTCCAAAAAGTGAATTGATTCCACCCCCCTAGTGTCCCATCAGGGGGGGTGGGGCATACGATTCCCTATGCAACCCTGCACATGTGAAGGCAAGCTGATTGCTTACCAAAACCTGGGGGATGAATGAGTTGAACTTGGGGCAAAGGTAAAAGATTACCACATCAGATCTTTGAACTAAGCATAAGAAAGTATACAAACAATTAAATATCAGAAAGAAAGAGCTTATTATATTGACATCTTATTAATATGTTCATAATGTATACGACCAGTTACTACTGTCTTTCGCCCAGATAAAGAGACGACACAGGGAAGCTTTTCACTTTAGAGATGGCAATGAATGGATACGCCTTGATAGGAAGAAAATTAGGTGCAAACGAATTTCGTGAGAACTGTGTAAACCGCACTAGGGTGGTGACACATCAGTGCCAAAAACTGATAAGCGCCCCCCAAAAAAGTGTAAATCACTTTTCAGTGCTGATGCGTCAGCCCCCCCTGGTGCCGTTTGCACAGTTCACACGAAATTCGTTTGCACCTAATCCGAGCCCGCCTTGATAGCACCTTGTTATACTCTAGGACCAACACCGTGAGCTGGTTGTGTCCACCTTGGCAGTAGAATTTTGGCGGTAACACACCTTAAGTAACATCAAGACTGAACATGGGTCCTCTAGAAGACCAAACTTGAAGCAGTGAACCATTGAAGAAAGCAAGCTACGCCATAATTTATCCTCGAGAATGACTTAAATCCTTTCCATTGATTTTTAATTTTAATTTTAACTTTTAATTTTTTGGTGTGTGTGAAGATGTGGAGACTATCTGTAGGCCTTACTACATAGTGACAAAACATAAGAAAAGTAATTTATGGGGGCTTAGCTTGGCCTATATCCATGGTTATAGAGCTTTTAATAGTATTTTCAGATCTTTTCTCATAGGCCCAAGCCTTATTTATATATTCTGACTAAAAAAAAGCCTTATTTATATACAATACTCTTAGGCCCAGTCTGGTTGCCATGAATTGCATAGAAAAGAAAATAAAGGAATAGAAAGAAAAAAAAAATCCCACGAGAAAAGGAAAGAAAATAATCATAAGAAACATATGACAAAACCAGCTTTTCATGACAACCAGATAGCTTAAAAATGATTTCATGAGAAAATTTGGTCATGAGAAAACCTTTTCATGGCAACCAGACTGGCCCTAAATGAAAAAAGAAATTAACTGATGTGGGATTGATAGGAATCCCAAAATATTTGGAATGGACCAAATCCCAAATATCCCCCTCAAAAATATCCCCCTCAAATTGACGATAGGGAGTCCACCATTAGTAATTTGTCTACCAAAACTGATGATGAATATGTGTTAAAGCCTTGGTAAATATATTCACACATTACCATATATACATACGGAAGATTGATATTGTGATCATCATAAGCTTCTCGCATGATGACAATCAACCTCAATATGTTTTAACCATTTGTAAAACAGAGGATTTTCAGTAATTAGAATAGTACTTGTATTATCAGGATGAAGAGGAGTTGGGTGTTTCTTATGGGAATCCTAATTCAGAGAACATTTGTTGGAGCCAAATAATTTCAGAACAAGTGGAAGACATCGCCCTTTATTCTACTTAATTTCGTATGTGATTTGGAAAATCGTTTATGTTTCTTGCATTTCTATGAAATTAATGCATTACCAAGATACATACATCAGCCAATAGTAGAATAGCAAGTGCCTGGACAACCTGTCCAGTTAGCATCACAATACCCTTTGAGCTGAAGGGAAGACCCAACATGGAAAAATATTCCACGTTTAGGAGTTCCAAGTGAATATCAAATGATCCATTTTACTATGACAAGATGATGCCTTGGGGCCATCATCATTTGATTTACTAGATTAACTGCATATATAGGAAACATCCAGTTTGGTAATGATTAAGTAGCATTCTGATTTCTGGTAAATCGCTAGATCTAAAAGACTTTTCTATTGTCTTTCTTATATTTAACATTAATTTTATGAAGAGTATCAATAAGAGAAATTTTTTCTAATTGAACCAAAGTAATTAAGTCTTTTATATGTTTAAGTTGTTTACTGAAGATAGAAGGATTGACTTTCAATCATAGAAAATATGTGAGTTGCCTTAAATCCTCCATTTGAAATGAAGAATAAAGTAGCTTTTGGAGTTTCTGAATCTTAATCATACTAGATTATGTACTGTTAATATCATCTACATAAATCAAAAGAATTGTTATATCATAGGAGCTCGAAGAAATATGGATGGATCATGCTTGCTTTGGATTAAACTAGACTTACAAAGAGTGTCGAAACTTTTCATACCATGCCCTTGGTTTTTGTTTGAGCCCATAAAGTGACCATTGCAAGTGATAGACATCATGTTCAAATTTTCTAATGGTTTTAGGTGGAAGCTACATAAATATCTCTTCCTTGATATCTCCACGTAGGAAGGCTTTTTTCACATCCATTTGGAAGAGCAACCATTTATAAGAAGCCCCAACTAGAAGAAGTGTCTGAACTATAGTTATTTTTGTGATTGGAGTAAAAGTCTCTTCATAATTAATTAATATCATACTATTGTCAATACAAAAAAAAAATCATACTAACAAGTCATGCTTTGTATTGAGATAAGGATCCATCCAACTTGAGTTTTATCAAAACCCATTTACAACCAATGGGTTTTTTACCAATAAGACGGCGAACATTATCCCAAGTATAATTTAAATTTGAGCACATCAAATTTATCTTACATAACCTTATGCCATAGGGTTGAGTCACAACTCGGTAATAAGAGTAAGGAATTAAAACAGATGATAAGATGGCAAACAATGATAAGCGATCAAGTGGTTCAGAGATACAAGTAAACTTTTAGAGTGTTGGTTATATGCTAGATTAAGATATGAAGGCAGTGCTTGGTTAGGGGATTCAGCTGGTGATATTATAGAACAATCTCTTTGAATATAAACAACTCCTAGTTTAAATATTTCAATCAAAGACAAGTTGTAATCAATGAGAGGAGAGATAGAAGATAAAGGTGAATATGATTACGGAAGTTGAAAATAAAATTTATTTTTAACAAATACTTCATTTTGTGAGGTACAAATGCGACCAACAATGGTATCATAACATAGAATCACTTTGACTTAGAGAATAACCAGGAAGCATATTTAGTAGATTGAGTAGTTAATTTATTCTCTTTGAGTGGTGGGGAATGGACAAAATTGACATTCAAAAGGAAGAAGATGAACATAACTAGAATGAGTATTGAAGAGTCGAAGATTAGTTTTGAAGTTTAGGTGATAGAAGTTGATTAATAAGATGAACTGTAGTAGAAATAGTTTCAACCCAAAAATTGACAGGTATAAAAGATTCAAGAAGAAAAGTACAAGTTACATCTAATAAATGAAAATTTGTTTTACTCAGCAAACCCATTTTGTTTAGGTGTGTATGGACATTTGTACAACTATATTTCAATAAAAACCAAAAAAATTGTAAAGGCATCAAAGACTTTTGATTTAAATGTAATAAATTAATCCAAGTGTATTTACTAGAGTCATTAATGAATGTGACAAAGTATTGGTGTTGTCAATATGAAATAGTAGGAGCTAGTCCCCATACATCACTGTATACTAGATCAAAACAAGAACTTGTGATGTCTTTGTGAGTGAGAAATGAATGAATTTTACTTTTGTTTATTTTACATTTGACATAATCAAAGGAAACATCATTCAAAGAAAAATTAGATTCATTCATAGATAAACCAGAGTTCAACATAAAAAGCAATTTGTAGGCATATGAATGCCTTAAACTATTATGCCAAAGTTGATACATGTTATTAATAGAAGAACAAAATAACAAAGACAAAGATTTATTATTAAAAAAGGTAGATATGTTGAGAGGGAACAATTGTCCATGCTTAAGCCTCTTTGTGATAACTTTTCCTAAATCCTAATCCTACACAACAAACACAAAGGGAAAATGTAACATTATAATTGTTTTCAACTAATTGACCAATATAAAGTAAATTAGTAAACACACAATGCACATAAATATACATGGTTCAAAAGAAAGGAATAAAGAATATGATCGACAACTTCATTAGAAAAACGTTATCCACTAGTAGTGTAAATTCTTATATTTTCATTGTATGGATGGTGACTAGCGAGTTATGATTTAGAGAATGTCATGTGATTAGGGGTCCAACAGTCAACTCACTAATCTAAGTCTTTTATTACTTTATCTATTAGGTCAAGAGCTGAAAAAGCATACTGGATTATTTTTTGAACTTCCTATTGTGTGATAGCATTTGTTGATGACTCATGTGGTTGGGATGGCTATGATATAGATGCGGAGGAAGAAAACCCATGGTATAATGCATGAAGAGCACAATTCTTGCATTGATTTTCTATATGGCTATATAGCTTACAATTTTCCCATTGAATACTGCTCATATCTTGAGATTTGATTTAATTGGCATATGTCACACCCAAAGAGGGTATGCTTTTCTTCTCCAATGTTGCTTGGATCAAAAAATGTTGTTCTTCATTAAGAAGTTCACCTAGACATATCTTCAAAAAAGAGGTTGGACTGCAACTCATCATATTAGAGTAAATAGATTCATATTCCCGATGAAGTTCAACACAAAACTGGTTCCGTTGGGTAGTATTACAAACTTTTTTGAAACCCTAGAATAGATGATTTAGGAACACTAGCATAAATAAGTTCTTTGTACTCTTTCTAAAAATTGATAACCAAAAAATAACCTTAATAGATCTGCATCCTTGGGAATAGTCAGAAACATCATACTCTAATTAAAATCTTCTTGCAAAGTTATCTTGATTGTAAATTGTATTTAAGTAATCCAATATACCTTTTGTGATCTTATATGGTCATAGGTTAAGAATAATTTGATAATCTACATAGATCGTATTCCAACTCATTTTTGTATCATTGTATCATTGATCTCCCATTGGACTAACTGATAATATCCATTGGTTTTTTGGTAGAACCATCAATATAACCCCAAAGGTCTTTGCCCTTTATGAAGATATGAAACTTGAATTCCCACAAGAAATATTTCTTTCCATTTAATAGGTAGGATTTAGATTTCTCACTCATTTATATTCTCACAATTATGTATTATAAGAAATAACAAAGCATGAAAGTTGTAACTAAAGACATGATGAAATCAGTATTTGAATGATTCCAATTTTTTTAAAAGATTACCAAAAAATCCAAACTATATTGATCTTTGCCCCCATCTTGGCATGACTACAAGATGAAGATGATGCATAAACGTGAAGACATTGTAAGAAGATTACCGTTCTTGAATATAAAAATTAGTAAAGTTCATTGATTAATCACTATCTAAATATGTTTCCCATGATCACTATATAAATCTCTGAGATCTAATCACAAAGTATGCTTATAATTACCTCAATCAATTAACTGGACACAAGAATCCAATCTGACCCGATCTCCAAAGTATCTACACCTGCTCTAGAATTCTCTACACTTTTTCCACTTCTAAAAAAGTTATAGGATCCTATCTAAACATGGATACCTTTATATATAAAGTATTTAAGAACTCAAAGTAACTTTAGGGGGTGTGGGATCCTTATGAGATTTTTATCCTTAGGTTATGGGGCCTAGTATCCTTAATTAAGTCAAACTGCATTAAGGACACTATCTTTTGTTAATTACAAACTGGCACACCACTAATTGAAATAATCTCTATTACATATTGCAATTGAACTCCCAAAGATAAGAAAATAACAATGAGACCCTTCTTTACAAGTATTTCACAAATATGTCATTCAACTTCACAATATTCCTTAATGACCTTCAGGATGATATAATAATCATTGTCTAACCCCTATGGTCATTAGAACATTAT
>JAOXJP010245450.1:0-22661 GCA_025762735.1 Platanus orientalis | reverse complement strand
TGTGTATAAGAGACAGGTACAATGCCATAAATGTGTTGGCTATGCTTGAACACTAATAAAGTAAATTGTGTATTCAATATGTCTGATTTAGTTAAAATGAGATCCTTAATTCAAAGTATGGTTATTATACACCTCGACAAACTTTAATGTATTTGGATTAAGTGAAAGTTCGAGTCAGGTGACACCTTCATCTATGCATAATTTATCGTTTGCCTATAAATGAATTTTTATTTTATTTGATGTATTTTTTAGAATTTTCTAACTTTTAAAAATAGTGGAGGATTATTGGATTTCTTTAGGTTTAATAAAACTTTTCAAATACATTTTATGAAAAAAAAATACCTTTTTTTTTTTTTTCAAAACAGTAAGTTAAACTTTTACAATTTTATCCTTTCATAAACTAATTTAAAATAAGTTTGATCGATCAAAAGTGTCTCGATCGATTGAATAAAATGTGTAGTTTAAAACTCAAACACATTCAATTAATCGAACAAAATGAGTGAATTATAGCCTTGGATACATTTTGATTGATCGAGGCTTGTTTGATCGATCAAAATCAAGTTCGATTGATTGATATAATTATGTAGATCATGAAAACCTGCCCAGGTGTGAATGACACAACTTTTCATAAAAATGGATGCCTAGGGTGTCTACAAACACTAATAAGTGACTGTTCACATGAAGAAGTGCCTAAGATCTCTATAGACACTAATAAGTGTTTCTAAAAATCACACAAAAAAGTCTCTACCGTTGGCTAAAAGCACTCATATGACATCTAAATATAAAGGCGTCATATTTTGGTTTTAGATGCTTGAAAATAATCTCTCCACTATATTTTCTCTATAGAATTGTTTTTGTGTTTTCTCTATAATTTTATAAACAATATTCATTTCTGAGTGATAGTATCAAGTGTTCAGGGCCTGGTCTCATGGTGCTGCAAACCCCTGATCAACAACACAACCTACTAGTTGAGCCTGTTTTATCCTAGAGATGGATTTACTAACTCATTGCAATCTTTGTATTCTTCATTAAGATCATAGTAACTTTCTTAAGAAAAGCATGATCCGTGACTCAAGCATTGTCACATTTTTATCATGTGTCATCTCTTTGTAGATATTTAGATACAGAGAAATGACTTTTTAGCAAGCACTTAGGATCCTCTATATAGGGGTGGCAATATTTGACATGACTCGTGAACCCAACACAAAATAACTGAGTTAGGGTTAACTATAAATGTGTTTCGGATCAAACCCGCTTTGGCACGATTAATAAGTGGATTAGGTTCAGGTTGAGTCATACAGTTGTTTACCCTTAACTTGGCACAACACGAATATGACCCACCAACATGAATTACCTCATAACCTGTGAACTCGACATGAACCCAACACGAAATAACCGGGTTAGGGTTCATTGTAAGCGTGTTTGGGGTCAAAACGGGTAAAACCACTTTGACATTATTAATAAATGGGTCGGGTTAAGGTTGAGCCATATAGTCATATACCCTTATCTCGATACAACTCGAACCCAACCCGCTAACATGAATTGCCACCCTACCTCCACAGCTGTTAAACTACCATTAACGTTTTGAGATTCCACAGTGCAATACCTGGACAAAAATATCAAATTTGGGAAGATGTTTTAAATTTTTTAGTCAATGTTGTATTTTAAACAATTGCAGGACTTTAGTGGTAGTTTAACAATTGTAAAGGATTAGAAGGGCGAGCGAAATTTATTGTTGCCATCAAACCTACAAACAAACATTTGATAAGTTGTTATTCTTTATCTAATTTATGCAGACTATATATATATATATATATATATATATATAGAGAGAGAGAGAGAGAGAGAAAGAGAGAGATGAATATGATAATCTTGATCATGGGTTTAATTTGGGGAGTTCTCCCTGTTATTGAACCAAGAAAATTTAGTGACCCTGGACCTCATGTCCGTATACTAGTCCAAGCCCCTGCGGGCTTAGAGTAGAAACCGGCTGGTATTTGGTTCACCCCTTAAAGTGCCCCTAATATCTCCCCTGTATGCAGTGGGGACACATCAGGTCAATAAGTGATTTATACTTTTTGGGGAGGGGTGTAAATCACTTCTTGACATGAGTTCCCCTCCTACATAAGGGGGGATGTTAAGGCACTTTAATTATGGATGGGATTTGGTAGGACCCCTAAAGTTAGCCTAATGTAAGAATTACATTAGGGGCCGACACATCAGTGTAAAAAAGTGATACACTTTTTGGGGGATGCTTTTCACTTTTTAGCACTGATGTGTTGGCCCCTACATTCATACTTTAGGCTTACTTTATGTTGTCCTACAAAATCCAAAGGGCTTTAAGGGGGCACAAAATCCTGAGGGAGTAAAAACTCATTGTAATCAAATATTGCATTATGCTTTATTTAAGGAAATAATGAAGCTCAAAAAGTTAATTTATATGTCAGGTGTTAGAAGAAATCATGTCAGGTTCTAAGGCTCATGATCTGTCTAAAATATGGAGCCCCAAACAAGTGTATAGGTCTCCTTTTGATCTTTTTGTGGTACATATCGTACCCAATTTTAATCCTTCTTTTAACTTACCTATTTATGTTTTCTTTTTCTTTTTTTCCTTTCTTTTTTTTTTCTTTTTTTTTTTTTTTTTTTTTTTTTGGTTTTGTACTGATAAAATGAGATTGAGGGAAAAATCTCAACTTGGCCATTTTTTGTATTCCAATGACAAGTATTTATAATGTGTTCCAATGAAATCTCCCTAATTCAAGGGAGTGATTGTGTACAATAATATATGGTTACAAATCAACTAAATATTCTAATGTATCTACACAATATGATTAGGAAAATTATATTTCCTAGTATAAGAAGATTAGGAAAATTTTCTTTCCTAGTATAAGAGAATTATCTTTCCCAATACTCCCCCTCAAGGTGGAGGGTAAATGTCATGAATGCCCAGCTTGCGACATAATACTCTAAACTGATCATTGCCCAAAGGTTTAGTGAAGATGCCAGCTAGTTGTTGAGAAGTAGGAACATAAAAGGTGTGAATCAATCCTGATTGAATCTTCTCTCGAATGAGATGGTAATCTATCTCAATATGATTGATATGCAAAACAGGATTAGCTGCAATGTGGAGAGCAGCCTTATAATCACAATAGAGAAGAAGAGGGTCCTCATGTATAATGTCGAGATCCTAAAAAAGATATTTCAACCATTGCAATTCATAGCATATTTGTGTCATAGCACGATATTCAACCTCTGTAGACGAACGAGAGACAGTGTTTTGTTTCTTACTTTTCCAAAAAAGTGGGTCGTCTCCAAGGAAGGTACAGTAACCTGCTATGCATCGACGAGAAATAGGACAACTGAGTCGGAATCACAATAACTTCTTAGTTGAAGTGGACTGGAAGAGGATAAAAATATACCTTGAAGTAGGGTTCGTTTGAGGTTCCAAAGAAGACGGGTGGCAGGATCCATGTGAGCCTTGTTAGGTGTCTACATGAATTGGCTAAGTATATGAACAGTGTGGATAATATCTGGTCTCGTGATGGTTAAATAAATGAAATGGCCTACAAGCCTCCTATATTAAGCAGGATCTTGGAGAATGTCACCATCAGAGGATGTAAGCTTGAGATGTTGTTCCATGGTGTTCCATGGGTACTTCAGCAACACAACTCCTTAAGAGACCAGCATCATTTAGGAGTTCAAGGGTATATTTTCGTTGGCTAAGGAAAATACCTTGCTTAGATTGAGCAATATCTATGCCAAGAAAATATTTTAAGGGCCCGAGATCTTTGATGTGAAAATGATTGCTCAGAAAAACCTTCAAAGAGTTTATGACATTGGGATCATTTCCTGTGATGATAATATTGTCAACATACACCAAGACAAAGGTAGATGATGAATCATTGATGAAAGTAAACAAAAAATAATCAGCTAGTGTCTGACGAAAGTCTGCCTCTTTCAAAGAACCTGAAAATTTTGCAAACCAATTTCTTGAAGCTTGTTTAAGACCATATAAGGACTTATTCAAACGGCACACATGATTCTCCCACTGTTGAGAAAAACCTGGTGGAATGTGCATGTAAACTTCTTCATGGAGATTGCCATGGAAAAAAGCATTGTGAACATCAAGTTGATGTAAAGACCAACCTTTGATTGCAACCACAGCAAGAACACAACACACAGTGACAAGTTTTGCAACAGGTGCAAAAGTTTTATTTTGATCCAAACCCTCTTTTTGAGTGTAACCTTTGGCAACAAGACGTTCCTTGTATTTTTCAATGTTGCCATCAGAATTATACTTGATTTTGTAAACCCATTTGCAACCAATGGGTTTCTTTCCAAGAGGTAATGTGGTGAGGGTCCAAGTTTGATTTTTCTCAAGTGCATCAATCTCAGCAGACATTGCCTCACACCACTGTGGTAGCTTGGCAGCCTCTGAAAAGGTTCTGGGTTCTGTAGAAGAAGAAATGGAACCAAAAAAGTGCAATACAAAGGAGATAACTTATCATAAGAAATAAAATTAGTTAAAGGGAAACTAGTACCTATTTTTTAAGAAGAAGACTGAGTGTGGATAAGACCATAGGTAGCAGAAGAAACAATGTAGTCTTTGAGGTAAGAAGGGGGATTATTTGTGCGAGTGGATCTACGAGGAACATGAGAAATGGTATTATGAGAGGTTAGAACATTAGATGAAGCAGGAGAAACTGCAACAACATTATGCTCAGGCATTGGTTGAGGAAGAACAGGAGCATAAGTGGGATGTGGAGATGAAAAATCTCAGAAAGGAAAAGCATATTCATGAAAAATGACATCACAACTAGTATAAACAGATTTATTTTCAATGTTATACATTAGATAACCCTTTTATCCGAATGAGTATCCAACAAAAATACCAGCCTAAGCATGTTGGTCAAATTTATGAGATATATGATTGGTATTATGAACAAAACAAAGACAACCAAAGACTCGTAAATGCTTATAGGCGGGTTTCCTACCAAAAGGGACTTCATGAGGACTTTTGTTAAAGAGAAGTGGAGTTGGAATTTTATTAATAAGGTAAGTGGCAGCAAGGATACAATGACCCCAAAAAGATAGAGGAATGTTAGGTTGGAAACATAAGGCTCGAGCTACCTCAAGTAGATGATGATGTTTACACTCAACAACCTCGTTTTATTGGGGGGGTTCCAATGCAAGTGTGTTGGTACACAATTCCCTTTTCCACAAATAAATTTTGAAGTTCGTTATCAAAGAATTCCAAACCATTATCAGTGCAGATCATACGAATAGATGCATTGTATTAGGTATTCACCATTACAAAAAAAATATTTTAAATAATATTTAGATTCAAATTTAAGACGCATCAAGTATACCCATGTGCAATGGGATAAATCATCAACTATTCTCAAGAAATAATGCGCCCCAGATAATGATGGTGTTTTATAACCTCCCCAAATATCATAATGAATGAGTTCTAAAGGACAAGTAGATATAGAACTAGAAAGAAAGGGCAACCTAGATTGTTTAACAAGTAGACAAATATGACACTAACGTTTACTAAAATTAAAAGACAAAGTGTGATAGAATTTGAAGTTGTGAAGCAGATGGATATCCAAGATGCCAATGACATAAGCCAAAGGTTGGCAAGTGAGCAGTAGCATAAATTTGGGGGTTTGAAGGAGATAAATCCTGTCTTTCTCTTTACCCATACCAATCATCCTCTTTGTTGACAGGTTCTGAAAAATACAAGAATGGGGATAAAAAGTGACAAAACAATTAACAAACTTTATTATTTGACTAACGGAAAGTAAATTATAATGAAAAGAAGGGACACAAAGAACATTGTCTAATTAAAGGGAATGAGAAAAAGAAACATAACCCATATAAGAAATATGAATCAAATTACCACTTGAAAGTTGAACAGGTGAAACATTATTTTTTGGAATAGATGAGGAAAAATAAGAAGTAGAAGAGGACATGTGATGTATTGCTCCAATGTCTATGATCCAAGTAGACTATGTGGGAAACTTTGAAGAACAACACATGATGTTACCTACCAAGTTGGTTGAAGACTGAGTACTTCCTTTGTCTAACAAAGATAAAAGATGATTGTATTATTTTGGAGTGATGGTGGGTGCTGTCACAGTGGCCCTTGTTAGATCAGAGGAAGATGATGCACTATTAGCCTTGTTGTAGGGTTACAATATAGTCTTCATAATAGCAGAATTAGTGGACGGCTTAGGCGGGTATCCATGTAGTTTGTAGCACGTAAAAGTGTAATGCCCTTGTCTACCACAGTGATCACACTTAAGGCGAGACTAACCCTTTCTACAGGTATCAATGTTGGATGGATCACCCACAGATTTATTTGCAACCAACAATGTAGATGCTTCAACTTTGGAAGGAGAAACATGCAATTCACGTTGTGTTTTTCCTCTTGCAATATAAGAGAATAAGCACGAGTCACTGATGGCAGAGGATCCATGAGAAAATTTTGGCTACGAATAGCTCCATAAGAATCATTAAGGCCCATTAAAAATTGCATTACACGTTCTTGTTGTCGATACTATAAAAGTTATTTTAGGGCACCGCACGAACAAGATGGAGGAGCTTGATATGAAGCTAATTCATCCCATAGGCTTTTAACCTTATTAAAATAAGCAGCAAGAGATATACTTTCCTATTGGAGAGAGGCGATAGCTCATTTAATTTGAAATATACGTGGTGCATTCTTCTAAGAAAAACGATCATTAAGATCCGTCCAAACTTCAAAGGCAATGTCAACATAGATGACACTGTTGGCAAGATCCAATGTGAAAGAGATGAGAATCCATGAGAGGACCATGTGATTGCAATGTTCCCAACGTGAAAAAGAAGAATTAGTGGTAGCAGGATTCTTCAAGGAACTATCAATGAATCCAATTTTATTCTTTGTTGAAAGTGCCATTCACATGGCCCGAGACCAAGTGGCATAGTTATCACCAATCAAGAGTTGAGAGACAAGCATAGCTCCTAAACTATCAGATGGGTGGAGAAAGTAAGGATTAGAATTAAAATCCAAAGAATCTAAAGATGAAGGAGCCATGGATAATAAAAGTAAGAGATAGGAGAGACGATGACAATGGTGGATCATTTAACTCCTAATGCTTTGATACAATGATAAAATGAGATTGAGGGAAAATCTCAACTTGCTCATGTTTTTGTATTCCAATGAGAAGTATTTATAGTGTGTTACAATGAAATCTCCCTGATTTAAGGGAGTGATTGTGTACAATAATATATGGTTACAAATCAACTAAATATTCTAATATATATACACAAATCTACACAATAAGATTAGGAAAATTATCTTTCCTAGTATAAGAAGATTAGGAAAATTATATTTTCTATTATAAGAGAATTATTAGGAAAATTCTCTTTCCTAGTATAAGATAATTATCTTTCCTAATATGTACCTCCGTAGTTGACACCAAATGTGATCATAGCTTTTCTTATTTTTGATATACTTACACAGGGGAACTACACAGTTGACATACAACATGACATTCATTCAAATTTCATACGAGTTAATTTTCATAGTCCTGAGCAACTTTGGCAACAATTGTTTCCATAATTTGTTTGTAAAGTAGGTTGCTAATTCTCCATTTTCTAGACTTGTTTTTTAAAATAATTTTTTATCCCTCAAAAATTAAAACGACTGGAAGAAGAATTTTTGGAGAAACTTTGTACTACTCCAAAAAAGATTCATCCAAAGAAGCTCCATGGGAGAGATTTTTTGGAATGATTCAGATTTATCAAATGAAAATTCTGCTAAAATTCCATTCTCTGAGAGAGAAAAAAAATCACAAAATGCTTCCAAAAACCAAAGAAAATTGGCAATGCCAAAAAAAACCAAAATCAAATCTTGGCATTTGGACTATGTTTAGTAATTTTCTCCATGATTTGGTGTAATAAAATGAATTTTGGTATTACGAGTCATACTTGGCATTCAGATAACCACTTCAAAGGAAATTTGTTTTAAAATGCCTATAGGTGGTAGGGGTCAAGTTATTAATGTGAGATAGATTAAGAAAAGAAGCAGGTTCTAATTATAATCCATAAACAATTGGTGTATTTATTTTAAAGAAACATGAAATCAAAGTAGGTGATAAAGTAGCTGAAAGACATGGGAATAAAGGTATCATTTCAAAAAAATTGCCTAGACAAGATATGCCTTATTTGCAAGATAGAACAACTATTAATATGGTTTTCAACCCATTAGGACTACCCTCACAAATGAATTTAGGACAGATATTTGAATGCTTGGTCAAGCTAGCGGAGGATTTGCAAAACAGACATTATCAAATAACACCCTTTGATGAGAGACGAACAAGAGGTTTCGACAAAACTAAAAGCCTTTTTCTTTGAGAAAACTATCATAAGACAAAAGAAAATGGTACTTATTATTTGTTTTACACCCATATATAACATATAAAAGCTTCATATTACATTGAATTATTTAGAAAAGATAAAAACAAAACAAAAATGATTGTTTGTTTTGATACAGACTTCTACAAGCGTGCCATTGATTGATACATTATGGGTTTTTGATTTTGTTCTCTTTTTGAGCACCTATTTTTTCATCTGAACACTTTTTTTGGACATTTTTAACCCCAAACACAACACATTTCAACTTATCATTCACCATACACACTACAGACACTTTTTCATCACAAAACATTTTCTTCGAAACAAAAAATATTGCAACTCCCTTTTGATGCCGAAGATTAGGTACAAATGAATTTCATGCAAACAGTGCCAAGGTGTGGACACATCAGCACCGAAAAGTGATAAGCACCCCCCAAAAAAGTGTAAATCACATTTCGGGGCTGATGCATCAGCCCCTTAGTGCCATTTGCACACGTTTGTACAAAATTCATTTGTACTTAATCTCAACCGTCCTTCTGAGATCATTTTTTTTTTGCCAAGAGAATGATTTAGAAACCACCTATTTGCACGTGAACAAGTCACCAACTGTTCCATCGCAATAGCTCCGCTAACCCCGCTCCCTATCAGGGGGTGGACACATCAGCTCCGAAATGTGATTTTACACCCTCTTTTTGTGGGGGGGGGAGGGGGGAGGGGGGACATATCACTTTTCAGTGCTGATGTGTCCCCTGACAGGAGCGGAGGTTAGCGTTAGTTAAAGGGGACAGACAATCCTCTTTGCCTCTTGAATGCTTTCCTTTTTCTCACCCGGCGTTTATCCACCCAAAATAATAAATAAGATTTTCACAAAGTACAAAGCAAGAGTGGGATCCATCCCATTGGAAGCAAATCTTTCATGACCAATGTGTGACTGTGCCATGGACTGACATGTGGTGTATATAAGGTTTAAGGGCTCAAGATCTTGTCCTGTCTGCTTATGTCCTGTTAGGACCTGTGTACAACCAAAGTGCACGGTTTGGCATAAGAACATGGTTATGCATAAGTTGTGGACATCTTTTTAATGCCAAATCATGCACTTAGGTTGTGGACCGCCTCAGCTTTGGTGCGAAAGCACCAGCTGTGAAAGAGGTGCCAAAGGCATTAGGGCCTGACACATCAGTCCCAAAAAAAATGATGTTCACTTTTTGGGGTATGCTTTTCACTTTTTGATGCTGATGTGTCCAGCATTCATACCTAATCCAAAAGAGTTGTAGACAGGTCATAAGCAGACAGGACAGGATCTAAACCGGGTTAAAGGCATACAAAAAAAAGATACTCATTTCAAAAGCAAGTGTCCAAGCAAGACACAAATTTCAAAAACACCTCACTTGTCAATCTACGGTTCATGTCACACGTTAATCACACCAATTTCAGATACAGAAGATTTGCTTCCATCCCCATCTTCAATAAATCCACGGTGATGTGTTATCAGGTAAAGGTCAAATGGATTTTTCTCCTGTGATAATGATAGTCACATAGATTTTGGAAATGCCCAAAAATCATGCAAAGATTGTGAAAAACGCATGGTTCGACCTCAAAGTGCATTTGGGCCTTTTCCGGCGGTCCTGTTTCCACATCACTTCAGCTAGGAAATAGGAAAGCGTGGCTGGTCCCTAAGACACCTAAGTTCTTGTCACCCCAACAGCCTCGTATCCTCTGTGCCAAGAAATAAATGAGCCACTATGAGCTGAGACAGAAAAAGGGTTGGGACCCATACACTTTTTGCATGTGACAACAAAAAAAGGTGGGGCCATACACATTTTGCAGGCACCACCTCCCTTTTTGTGTTTCAGCGCATGGTGGCTCATTTATTCAGCATCGCAGAGGATGTGAGTCCCACCCCCAACACCCACAAAATGACCACGTGCTTTTACCTTTAAGTTTGAGAGCAATTGTTCTACTCCCAAATGGTCTACTCCTCATGCTCCCAGACACAAAGGCTGGGGTGTATAGGGTTTAAGCCGAAAACGGCTTTAAAAAAAAAAAGAAAAAAACTTCATGTGCCAGCCTCTATGTCTGGGAACATGGGGGAGTAGACAATTTGGGAGTAGAACAATTGCTCCCACTAAATTTACTAGTGCAAAGAAAGTGCAATGCGCAAAAGTAACGTCAGCGAACATGGAGGATTCCCCATCTTCTCCCAGTTGGGTTAGGGGGAGTTGATACTTGACTGGGACACAAAGGTAGGAATTGCTCAGCTGAATGGGAAGGGCTATGTACTCAATCCCAAGTACATTGAATCCTTCATACCCTTTTTGTGATAAAGGTCATCCAAACTTATAGACAGCTACTTCATAAAGAGGGATCCACACAACTGGCGGGAGAGACAACCAATATCATATGACTGTTGAATACTGTGGGGGGATTTCACCCCTGCCCTCTCTCCTAAGAGGATCATGCCAAAGCAACCCATTCCAGGGGAATTGGCCATTGAACCCTTCATTTCCTAATAAAATTATATCCACCCATGTATGGTCATGAATCCCCATCGTTTAAATGTAGGGCATAAAGGGCGTATGGGTCAAATTCATGATTCGATCCATTTATATTTATTTATTATAGAATGATACTCTGTGCTGATACAGACCTCTATGGACGTGCCATTGATTGATACATGGTGTGTTTTTTTAATTCGATGTCTCTTTTTGATCACCTACTTTTTCAACTGAACACTTTTTTTGACATTTTTACCCCCAAAAACAACACATGTCAGTTTATCATTCACCATAAACACTAGATATGTTTTCATCACAGAACATTTGCTGGGTTATTTTTACAAGGTTTAGATCTTAAAATCAGATCCGTTGTGAATTTTGGGTCAGGCCTGTTGGGATAGCATACTCATAATTTGTATGGTCCGGTTCAAATATGGAACGAGTTGGGTTTTTTGCTTCTGCCATACCTAAGAAGGTTAAATTAAAAGAAACAAAAAAACAAAAACAAAAAAAACAAAACAAAAAGTATGGTTATATAGATTGGACTGATGCCCAGTGTCTGTCCATGTTAGATCCATTTGGATCTGCAGTCAAAAAAGGATCCACAAGCATGGATTCTACATTGCACGTGTAGGAATCCGAAACTTACATGCAGATTCTAATTCAGATGAATGTAAAGAAAAAAAAATTAATAAATGAAATAAGGGAAAAGATTAATGAGAAATCATATTAGGGCTCTTTCCAAAATAAAATGTTAAATAAACCTTTGTATCTCTCAGCACGCTTAACTTCTACTAAGTGCCATGTGTCCAAACCCTTTTATATTGCTCAAACTTCCCAATAACAAGAAACAACCCAAATTGCAAACTCCTAGTTTGACTTTGAAAGAATGAAGAATCCTAACAAACTCTCTAAACAACATAACAAACTAAAACACTAACAACTAACTTGATTTAATAAATAATTCTTTTAATCTCCCTTAAATCAAGTTCTTTGAGTGTGATCATCCCCAAAATCTTCTTCAATTTAGTAAAAACATTTGTAGACAACGGCTTCATAAAAATATCAACAACTTGATATTTCAATTGAGAAAAATTTAGAACAATCCCAACATCTTTTATGAGTTCATGGATATAATGAAATTTGATTTCAATGTGCTTACTCCTTTCATGAAACACTATATTCTTCGTCAATGAAATCGTTCACTTCTTGTTGTCACGCATGATCTTTGTTATAACTTACTGCTTCTGATTTATATCACTTAGAATACGACGTAGCCATACTATTTGAATAGCACAATCTCCAACTACAATACACTCTACCTCAGTTGTTGAAAGTGCAATAACATGTTACTTCTTTGAAAATCAAAAAATAATAATTTTGAATAAAGAAGAAATGCATAACTTGAAGTGCACTTTTTTTTTTAAAACCACCTGTTCAATCACAGGATACCCACCAAGTCTAAACTTGTTAGTAGAATAATATACCACAAGTTTCTTTTTGCTTCTTGCAAGTGTGATTGGTGCAAACACATCATAAACTTGCCTATAATCTCAATTCCATAAACAATGTCTGGTCTAGTGAAAGTCAAGTATCTAAGACTACCACCTAAATTCATTATTGTCATTTTTTACCAATTTTAATTTTTCTTGGACCAGTGTCTATATTGGTTTGCATGATTCAATCTTTAATTGTTTCAAAATATCATTGTCAAACTTTTGCTATAAAATAAAAATATCATTGTTTGTCTGGACCACCTCAATACCAAAAAAATGACATAAGCCCTAATTTTGTCATCTCTCATATGAACTTCTATGAATCTAATTGAGAGAATTGATAAAGCAGCTACTAATCTAGATTGGAGGATACTCTTCCTGGAAGCCTATACAGAGGTAGCTTCTTTCCCAAGGTTGGACCATTTTCCAATTGCACTCCATCTCACATCCACCCAAACCATTTTAGAAATGATCCTTTCGTTTTGAATGGTTTTGAACTAACTACCAAAAATGGAATCAAAGAACAGTGGGAGAAGGAAACCATACCTCATGATGGATTGTCCGTCCCTCTTAAATTAAAAAATCTCATTTCACCTCTCAAAAGCTGGAACAAGTTAGAATTGGGTGATCAGCAGTGTAAAATTAATCTTCTAAAGGCCTATGCTAATTATGGTCTCAGCCCCAACACTCCACAAACTCCCACATGTGGAACAATTATTAACTAGAATTAGATAAGTTGCTTCGGGACAAGGAGGTTATGTGGGCCCAAAAATCCCAAGTTAATTGGCTTCGGTCAGGGGACAAAAACCCGACATTCTTCCACATGTCAACACTAATCTATCGTCAAAGGAATACTATCACAAGCATCCAAGACCATCAAGGTAATTGGGTATCTCATGAGGATCAAATAGAAAACATATTCCACAAATACTATAGGGAGTTATTTTCATCTATTCAGCTATCAGAAAATGATATTCAAGTCTCTGTGGGTAATCTAACAAAAAAACTAACTCGGGACGCTAAAGAGTCTCTTTCTAGGGAATTCACTAAGGAGGAAATCAACGAGGCAGTTTTTGCTATGGTTTTAACCAAAGCATTGGGAGTAGATGGATTCCAAGCAAGGTTTTATCATAAATATATACGAGGAGATTGATGGCCCAGAGGTAACCAAATTTGTCCTCAAGTCTCTCTGACGTCCTTCGAAGTTGTAAGAGGTAAATGAGACATTCATACTTTTAATTCCGAAGAGGACCAACCCAATAAATTCTTCTCATTCTAGGCTAGTCGGTCTATGTAATGTGTAGTACAAAATCATCAAAGTTGTTGATGAATAGATTGAAATTGGTAATTGGCGATCTCATTTTAGAAAACCAAAGTGCATTCCTAAAAGGACGACTCATCTTAGATAACATATTAATGGCCCATGAATTATTTCACCATATGTGAGTTCATAAGTGGAAGCAAGCTCTAATGGCCCTCAAATTAGACATGAGTAAAGCTTATGATCGGGTGGAATTGTTATTCTTAATAAGGACTATGGAAGTAATGGGTTTTAATCAAAAGTGGTGTTGGTGGATTTACAATGGTATATCTTCTACATCCTTTCAAGCCCTCACCAATGGAGCCTCGGGCCATACATTCAAAGCAACAAGAGGACTTCAACAAGGTGACTCTCGATCTCCATACATTTCCTTATGAGTGGAAAATTTATCTATGGGACTTAACAAGGCTATAAATGAAGGTCAAATTAATGGGATCCGCCTCTGTTGTCGAAGTCCATCAATTTCACATCTACTATTTGCAGATGATTGTATAGTGTTCTTTGAAGCATCAGTTCAATTCTCTCATTCAATCAAGAAATGTCTACATCAGTTCCAACAAGTATATGGTCAAATGGTTAACTACAAAAAAAATCGAAGATCTTCTATTGCAAACGTACACAAGGGCCTATTGTTGTCCAAATATCCCAAGCCATGGGTATTGTCAGCACCCAAATTTTGACTCATGTCAATAAATGGAATTAGATGGGTTCATTACAGCATGGGATAGGACCAAAGTCTAAATACCCCTGAACTTTAGATAGGTGGGCATTTTCGATGGACATTATGGTTACAAACACAATAACACTGAGAACATCTTGAGATTCTGAAGATCCAGAATCATCATCTCACCTACCTTGAATTTTCCAACCTTCATAAGCCTTCCCACATTGAAGCATTGAAAATGTGGCAAATTATCATTTTACCCCTGCACCCTTAGAAGTTCAAATCAAGGCCTATTGGAACTCATTTTCTCCACAACTCTCCAAAATATCCTCTACAGTGAAGACATGTGGACTTTAGCAACTTTCACAAAGCCTCCAATATCAAAATCCTAAAAGATTACCAAATGACCATTTTACCCCTACACCTCCAAAAACCTCAATCTATGGGCTATGAAACCCATTTTTTAGAATTATCCAACCTTCATCAACATTCTCATATTAAGGCACAAAAGGGTAAAAAATTATCATTTTACCCCCGCACTCTCAAAATACACCATTTCTCCTGCAAATTGGACCCTCGGTAAAACCCTAAAGGCCCAACACAAATTAGAAACTCAGTCGGTCAGTGGTCATACCTTAGTAAGCCCTAAATCTCTCCAAGGAAAACTCCAAGGGGCACAATGCCCCCCAATCATCCAATTCTTTGCCCAAAATACAATAAATTCACCTTTATCAGCCATGAACACTCAATGAGCCCCTGAGTACTCTCCGAAAGTCCAAATCCTTCAAGGTCAGACTCATTTCTTTAGGTTTTTTGAGATCTTCGATAAATTCCCAATCAAGAAATCCTTTCACAAACCCAGCACAGCTCGATGACCCAGTTCTTCACCAACCCAGGATACCTTTCATGATCAGGTGACATTCCTTCGAAAATCTCCCTAAAATTTACCGGGAATCAGATTATCTGCATGTTAGGCCCCATGGAACCGTAGTTTCAAGACCCAAACAATCATGGTTATCATTATACACTCCATTCAAATCCAGGAAAAATCTGTCACAAATCCGCGCAAAATTTGGTTAGAGACAATTCAGCATTTCAGACATAAGACATAACTTTCAGCTCGAGCATCAAATTTGTGAATAGTCAGAGCCTGTGGCTCAAAAATCATGAGGAATAACTTTTATATGAAGATTTCAAAAATAAATTTTACCCTCTTACCCCTTCTTCACATGTATAGGCCAATCCAGGAGATGCGAAAAACTTATTAACCTTAAAATTTTGGGAGTCATAAGACCCAAAAAGTAAGCCCAAACAGTCAAGAGGAGAAATCCAGAATAAGCAATCATTGTTTATTCCAAAATAACTTGTTTTTACCTAAAACACCCATGAAACTTTTTTTAAACCCTACACCCTTTATTTGGAATATGGAGGGTGGATACCCTGAGACCACCCCCTTGAGCCCTATACCCCCACCATGGGCCCCACCCTCTACCTCACTTCCTCTCCCCACCATACACATGGCAAGAAGGTCCTACCACCTCACCACCCCTTAACCCCATCCACACACCTCACCCCCCCCTCTCTAGGACCTTCTAAAAGACCCCACCTCACCCCTCACATCCTCCACTCGTCCCCCACCTCCACACTACAGCCACACACTCCACAGCCACCCTTCTAGAATCTTACACCTCACCTCACTTTCCCACCACTCATTCTTACCTCTTCCCTCTTCCAACCACCTCACCCCCTCTCAACCCTCTGTTGCCACCTCACTCCTCCTTGGTCCCCACTATAAACCCCCCTGATTCATTGAAGGAGGCCAACCAAAAAAATAAAGAAAAAGAAAGGAAAGAAAGAAAAAGAAATTAAGAGAGAAAAAGAAAGAAAGAAAGAAGGAGACCACATGGCCAGGTAGGTCCCCTCCCTCTCTCCTCTTTCAAATTCAAACACACTCCCCCCATTTTGTATTGACCCCACATCCATTCACCACTAGTGAAACATGGGGGAGACAATTTGTCTCCCCCCTCTTTACTTTCTTTATAAGCTTTCCTATAAAAGCTATGTTTTGTTTGTTTTAAAACTAAAGTGGGAACCAGTGACTTAAATCATATGTCACTGATCCCTAGACCTAGCAATATGTCCAATTTGGGCCCATGAAGATGGTGTTTGACTTTAAGAATGGGTCTCATTCTCTCCCTTAAAATAGTGCATTCATACACTAGGTAAGAGGAATCAGTCACCATGTTTAATTTTTCATTTCCTCTTGAAAATAATTTTAATTTGTATTCTTTTTTCAGTGTTTAATTAATTGACTTAGGCACTTAATTAATTTTTTGTAAGCATATTTACCATGTTTTTCTATTTTTACTGTAATTTATTTATGAATGTATACACTGCTATCCAGAACCTGTCTTTAGGAAGTTATGTGTTTTGCTAATATCATAACTCTGTGTAGATAATGAATCTGGGCCTAAAATTTGAACTGAGAATTCATGTTTCACCCCTTGACCTCCCTACCAAATTTGGGATCCACCCCATTTCTAGATCTCGAGAAATGGGTCCCATAATTTTGACTTCATTGTTAAAAGTGTGTTGAATACACAGTACCCATCCCTTGGAAAAATCCAAAGGGGGTCCCACCTTATCTCCAAGGGATGAGCTTACTCAGAGACCTCATAGCCACCCACTCTCTTGAAAAATCCCAAGGTCAGTGGACCCCAAGAAGTAGGCCAAAAATCCAGAAAAAATGCTGCTGAATTTCTAGAAAATGAACAGTACGATGTGAAAGATCAGGCGTACCCCTATTTTTCAGGCGTACCAAAAGGGGAAATTCCCCATTGACCCTCAGTTCTATGTTAATTCATAAGAACCCTCAAACTCTATAAAACATTTCATTTTAAGGCTCCAGTTCACTTGGTATATCATCAAGGCCAAAAGGGGCCCAATTAAAGCAGTACACTTGATCTTTCATTCTGTGAAAAATCAGGCGTACCCTGATCATTTCAGGGGTACCTGACCAAAGTGACATCCATTATGTCCCCAGATGTCTGACAATGCAAATAAACCCAAAGACACATAAAACTATTAGAACACACCTTCTATATGAATTCCAAAATCTGAAATTAACCCTAAAGGTCAAGTAGGACCCAACTAAGACCATACGCTTGAACTTTCACTCTGTGAAAGATCAAGCGTATGTCTGAAAGATCAAGCGTATGTCTGAAAGATCAGGCATACTAACATAAAAACCTCTTAAAACCCCTTATTTTTATTCACTCTTAATGGAACTTTAAAAAATGGTTCAGTCAAAGGAGCCACCCTAAAAAGGTGGGTGATTAGGGTGCCTAACACCTTCCCCAATCACAACTAAACAGCTTACCCAGGACTTTAGAAACCAAACCCAGTAAGAGAGTTAACCCTAGGCCTGAGTGCCTAGCCTGGCCCCAAAAAGACAGCATCCTCTCTTCCTCAGGAAAGGAGGCAAGCATCCAACCCCGTCTGTAAAAACCCGAGTTGGTGGCAACTCCAAAAATCAGAGCCCAGAGGCCGACAGGCCGGGCTTCGATTCTTCCCAGAAGTGGGGCAGGCAAACCTCCCTGGTCTTTACATAATGCCCACAGGTATTAATCACACTCAACACCCCCGAAAATATTTTTGCCTTCCGTCTATATTGGGCAAGAAAAAAGAAAACCTCTTTTCGTTCATGAATTAGAAAGTGGAAGTGAAGTGAATAGGATGGAAGGATCAATTGTTATCACCAGTAGGTAAAGAGGTTCTAATGAAATCAGTTATCTCAGTAATCCCAATATATGCCATGTCGAGTTTCCTCCTTCCAAATTCCATATGTGAAAAGATTGATTAAAAAAAGGGTCCTTTTAAGAGGTCATGATGAAATCAGTTATCTCAGCAATCTCAATATATGTCATGTCAATTTTCATCCTTCCCAAGTCCATATATAGAAAGATTGATAAAAAAACAATGGGCCTTTTGGTGGGGGCAACGAAACCAAGAAAGAAGAATTCATTGAGTAAGCTAGGATACTTTAAGAAAACCCAAAAAAGCAAGAGGGTTAGGATTTTGATATCTCAATGCAGCAAACCTAGCCTTGCTTGCCAAACAAGGTTGGCGTTTGTTATCAAATCCTTCATTAGTTTACTTGTGAGTGCTCAAATCTATATGCTTCCCTCACTCTCACTTCCTACACAGCAATATTACAAAATATGGTTTAAGGGATGGCAAAGCATCCTAAAAGGCCAAGAAGTCCTTCTGAAGAATTGCCTATGGATAGTAGAGAATGGAGAACAAATTAACATTTGGGAAAATGCTTGAATCCCAAAGTTGGACTCAGATAAGTTGTCCTCACCAAGGCCCCCAAATTGTTCCAATTTAAAAGTTACAGATCTCATTGACAAGGGCCAATACATTTGGGATATTGAGTGCATAAGACTATACATATCCCAACTTGAAGTTGATGTGATCCTCAGCATTCCTCTTTCCTCAAATCTCATGAATGATGAAATTATATGAAAATAGGACAAAAAAGGAATATTCTTAGTCAAATCGTGCTATACAACAATAGTGGCTCTATCTCAATCAACCAGTCAATCAAGATTCAACTATTTAGAAGTCTATTTGGCACACCTCCCTGTCAAATAAAATAAAAGGTTTTATGTGAAATGCATGTAAGGTAGCATTTCCAATGAAATCCAACCTGAATAAACGCCTACCTTCCATCAATTGTGAGTATAATCTATGCCAATTGGAAGATGAGACTACTCTTTACTCTTTATTAAACTATCATATTCTTAAGCACATATGGAATTGGTTGCATTCTCCAAGTACCAGATGGAGGCCAAACTATAGATCCTTTTTTGACTAGTGTAAAGACTTGGTGGTGCAAAAATGGCCTACTAAACGCCAAGCCCAGGATATCCTATTGAAAACTTTATTGATCTGTTAGGTCATCCAGTGTCATAGGAATCAGGTACTCTTTAACAATAAACCTCCTAACATGCCAAACATTCTTGATAATTTTTGTAGGTTAGACAAGGACCTAGAGAGCCTCAATGCTCCTTCTGATCAAACTGACCACAACTCCTTACTCAATGAGGATTTAGCAGTCTAGCAGGCACCCAGACGAGGATGGATTAAGATAAACGTCGATGCAACATGCCCCAGAGACACCCCAATTTTTGTTCTAGAGGACACCAAGGGGCACTGCTGTTTGGGTTGGGTCAATAAGAAAATTAAATACATATAATTTGAAGATGTTAGTTTGTCAAGTTGGTAAAGTTTGTGGGGGTTCATACCACAGACCTGGGTTCTAAACCCGTCTTCACTTATTAATTACCAACCACTGACCCACTTATCAAAAATAATAATTGTTCTAGCCTCCCTAACACAGGATCGTGTTGGAAACCACCATGGCTGTCACATTTGTTGATGAAGAAATTCTAGTCCTTGAGATAGAATTTCATGCTATCTGGTGGGGTTTATGCCTTGCAAAACAACCCAAGCTCAAGTTCATGATTGTCGAAGCTGATTCTCTATCTGTGGTGTCTGCTTTGAATGGTGAATTAGATCAATGCCCATGGGCAATTAGGCATATTATTGTTGATTGTAAAACCAAAGTGTCTTAACCGAAGGAATGTAATATTGTTCATGTTAGACGGTTAGCCAATGGTTGTGCTCACTATCTCGGCCAGCAGCAACTTTGTGAACTACCCTCCTTGTAGGGAGGTATCTACTGGTCTCTGCCAAGCTCTTCTTTTTCCTATTTTTAGCAAGCTTATTCAGTACCAAATAAATAATAAATAAAGTATGCATCAATGTGTGTACCACACTTTTGGTGCTTGCTTTTTCAACTTGTACATAATTGTTGGCAGAAAAATGGTTGTGCAAGCATTCTAGTGCCACGTGGGCACAAGATTCCTTTTCACCTTAGACCTCAGGTGCCAAATCATACTACAGGAGAACCAGAAGAACTTATCTTTGATTGTCTAGTTGGCCACCAATGAAAATAAATCAAGCGATTTATGAGGGGGAGGGTTCCTCCCTCGAATGGGTTCCTTTTGCCTTGACGATCAAAGGACTTTAAATGTTAAATAACAAAGGAGAACAATAAAAATGATAGCAGAATATGCTGAATAAGTAAAAGGCAATGGGTACCAATTACCAAACTAAATTTCAATACAACATTTCACCCACAGATTGATGAACAATCGGAAAGAACCATACAAACACTTAAGGTCATGCTGTGAGCCTACGTGATTGACTTCAAAGGAAGTTGAGACACTCACCTGCCATTAATTGAGTTTTCTTACAATAATAGCTACTAGGATAGAATCCAAATGGCACCATTTAAATCTCTATATGGGAGATGATACAAATCACCAATATGTTGGAATGAATATGGGAAGAAACAAATGCTTGGGCCACAGTTAGTGTAGATCACCACGAAGAAGATTAGAATTACCCATAATAGATTAAGAAACGCCCAGAGCCGACAAAAGAGCTACGCCAATAAGAGGAAGAGAGAACTTGAATTTGAAATCGGTGATCATGTGTTTCTGAAGGTATCTCCATCCAAAGGAGTGACCAGATTTGGCAAAAAAGTGAAGCTACAACTAAGATTCGTTGGGTCTTTCGAAGTACTAAAGAAAGTTGGTGAGGCAGCTTACAATTTGGCTCTACCACTGGAATCGTCTCATGTTCATAATGTGTTCCATGTATCTATGCTGAAGAGGTACATCCAAGACCCTTCTCACTTGTTGGAACACATTCCATTACATCAAAGAAGATTTAGCATATGATGAATAGCCGGTTATGATCCTTGACCGAAAAAAATAGGCGTTGCGCACCAAAATCGTACCCTATGTGAAGGTTCTATGGCATAACCACACCAATGAAGAACCTACTCGGAAAGGTGAAGATGAAATGAAAGCTAAGCACCTGCAACTATTCCACAACTAAGGTATGCAACTAAATTTTTATAAAGGGGAGGATGTAACGCTCCGCACATGCACTAGTGTAGCTTAGTTAAAATCGGTTATGATGTATATGACCCAACTCGAGACTAAAGATGTGTCATAAGGGCCTAGGTAGGTGAGATGTCTTAGAGACCCAAAAAGACGTCTAGGAATAAGTGCTCAAAAGTAGGACAGCTTAAACGATTGAGAGGGTAATCCCCAAGTGATCAAACCACCTCCTGAAACCACTTTTGTAACACCCCGCATTCCACTTAAGGGTAAAAATATAATTTCACCCTTACAAGGGTAAAATAGTCATTTACCATGTTTCTACATACCAAGAATGATTTAGGAACCCATTAGACCAAGTTAGAAGGGTAAAACCCAAGTTAGGCCTCAAACTTGTGAAGTTTGAAAGTTGTCCCATCCTTGCATTTATGGTACCTTTGTGAGACCACTGACACAAATCTAGAAATAATTAGAGGTCATGTCATACCTTGATGGAAATATATAGGAGTCTACTTTCCATTAATATAAAATGCATACAATTACGAGCTTCTTAGAAGAAGTTATGTCAATTCTTCCACAAGATGTCTGTGCTGATAGACCTATGTATTTGGTACAAATTCTCGGGCCCACTAACACCACTCCCGAGAGATTTAGAATCTGATTCATACTTTGTTGAAAAGATCTTGAAATCTAGTTTCCAACCCAATAAACAGCACTCAATTATGATGTTTCTACATAAAGTTATGGCTAATCTCCCGCAGGTTGTTTTTCTTTAAAAAATCTGGGGATTTCAGGTGTGTGCAGGTCGGTCACCCGCGAGGTGGCGCGGTCGACCGCCGAGGGGTAGCGGGGTCGATTGGGAGTCACTGGGGTCGACCGCCGACACCTAAAAATGAAAATTAAGTTAAGGATTTCACCCTTAATGTGATTGGAACCTTTCTAAAAGATTAGGCTCAAACCCAAAAGGGTATTTAACTCATTTTTATACCCAAATAGGGTTATAATACACCTAAAAAAAAAGGAAGGGTTAGAGAGCTTAAGAAAGGAAGGGGATTTCTTCCCCAATTTGGTAAGTTTTCACGTCCAACTATGAAAATTTTGATATGATAACTCTATTTCTTTATAAATCTTCCTAGTTTCATCATTCTAATGTTAATTCTACATCATTTTACAGAAGATAAAGGGAAAGGAAATGAGGTTCTTCTTCAAGATATCCTTAGAAAGTAGAAGAAGAAGATTGTAGTAAGTAGTTATGCAAAACTTACTCTATTTTTTTTTATGTTTTAGGTTCTTAGAAGTTTTGTG
>JAOXJP010245449.1:0-37200 GCA_025762735.1 Platanus orientalis | reverse complement strand
ATTTAAATTTTAAGGGTTGTTTATTTTTAAAAATCATTGATTTCACTAGGACTTAACCCAATACTTTTGTAAAAAAATTTTTTTTATCAACTAAGCTATATACTATTGATGATTTTAAAATAATTAGTATATTATATATAATAAACATATATTATATATGTAAAAGTGCGGGCCTCAGGCCGGGCCAAGGTAAGCCCAAGCCCGGCCCTCAATAAAAGTGCAGGCCTCGGGCCGGCCTGAGCCCGGCCCGGCCTATGCCCATCCCTACCTGAAATCCATCCCAACGCCTGAATTTCCTATCAATCCTTGAATTAAAACTCAAGCGTTGGAAAGAAAATAGGACTTATAGAAGTGCCTAAGCACAGGACTGGATCCTAGAGAGGTATTTTGACTTATGTCTAGGCTCAGAGAGCCTCAAGGTTCACTATGATGGGTCCCAAATCCCAACGCTTGAATGTTCCTGACACCTGATTATTTCAACACCTGAATTTTAATTCAGATTAAAATTCAGGCGTTAGCTGCTAGGCACAAATCTAACAGCTAACTTTTTTAACATTTTCGACCCCTTAGGGGTATTGGAAAATTTTAAAATTAATGCCAGACATGGGTGGGGGTATGAGGAATCATATATATGAAAATTAGCTAAAGTATTTGGCTAAAAAAATTAAAATTTTTTTTTTGACAAGTATGCTTGGACAGTAAATGTTTAAAGAAACCAATTTTTAGGGCATGTTTGGGGGGACTATTTTGAGACTCAAATGTGCCCTAAAATTCACCAAATAATTATCATGGGCAGTCTACCTTCTCAGGATCTTACCATTAAAATTTGAGCCCATTTGGCGTGGTAGAAATTTATAAAAAAATCAAGAGTGAGCAGGGGTCAAAAAATAAGTGTAGCAAAGACAACTTATGTCTCTACTGTATAACCCCATTTTAGAGAAGCATAATATAATTAATTTAAACATGAAAACAGCATCTTAAGTAAATGAAATGACTAATTGACCTTACACTAACTAGGTTTTAGACTAACCTTAGGGTTTGGGTTTGGGTTCAAGCCTTTTCTTTTTCTTCTCTTTTCCTTTCTCTTTCTTTTCTTTCTTTTTCTCTGTTGAAAAGGTTTCTTAGCCTAGATGTGCATGAAATTTGGGCTATTTATAAACCCAAATTGGTTGGGCCAAGGGTTGGGATTAACCCTTGGGGTTTATGAGGTGGAGGGCTATGATTGAATGGTGTGGGGACTTCCCCTCCCATTGGTTGGACCAATTAGGGGCTAGGATTGATTGTGTTAAATCTAAGGCTACATGGGGGTAGCATAAAACTTTGAAAATTAGATTTCAATCCAAGGGGGGTGTACAAGGGTGTATGACATCAATGGCTAGTTGATGAAACTTAAGATGACATCTACTCACTTTGATTGGTTGAAACCAATCAAAGGTGGAGATGAAAGGTGCTAAATGGGGGGTAGGATGTGAGATCTATAGGGATTTAAAATTCAAGTAGGTGATCTTAGGGTAGGGTGCATGGGGTGCACATGAAGATTCCAATCTAAGGGCTTATGAAATAACTCCTTAAGTGTGAATGCACTAATAGGTATTAATGGGTGTTAATGAGCTAAAATCCAAAAAGGATGAGCTCATTAACCCTCAATGGATTAAATTTATAGGAAAGTGCTATATTACTTGTCTGCCTTAATTTATGGGTTCTCGTGCGTATAAACACATGAACTCAATGTCTGCTTTTGAAGTCTCGTATGTTCTAGTCGCAATAGATCAGTCGAAACCAAATTACGATAAGGGTAAGTCGGTGAAAACAAGGGTTTATTGGCTTTAAAAGGCTCCAAATAATTACTGGAGGGGCAGGATGGTCAAATTGATTTTTGGAATCTTTAGATAAAAGGTTTCGCTCAGCTTTTGTGAGCCACAGACTCTGACCACTCTGAATTACGATACCAAGGCAGAAAATCGTGCTTGAAAACCTATTTTTGGTCAGGCGGGTAACCTTGGTTGGAAATACCATTGGAATTGTTGAAAATGGAAACCCAGGCTCATGGAGTATTGAGGTTCAGAGAATCAAAAATCCATAGGAACTGACAGCTTGTCCAACGGATTCTTGGACAATTACTGAGGGTTTTTCGAAGCAGGGTCGCTTAATAAGACACTATGTTTATAGCTCACTGGAGAATGACGGTATTGGGCTAGTAAACATCCTCTGTTGCCTTAGCTAGGGAAATAGTCTTTTGAAGACAAGGAGAAAACTGAGAAAATGGGTCTGACCTAACTGAATTCTGAGTCTGGGAGAGTTCTTAGAAGCTTTTCATGTGTTAAATATAGACAAAAGGTGTCTTGACCTAATTTAGACAAAATGTGGTGATTGGGCTTGCAGAGTTTCCAAACGGGTCTGCTTGGGGTGATAGTATTTTAAATGCCTGAGAGTCACCGAGAAATGACCACTAAAAATTTGAATTTTGGAGTTCTGGTGAATTCTTGGGGTTCAATTGAGTACACAACACTTGACCCAAATGTGTAACTCATTTTGAAGCATAGTTTGTCGACTCCCTGAGTCAACTAGGTGACTCGGCCTAGTTGACTCCACTCCGAAGGGTTAGGAGTCGAGTAGTATAACTCCTATAGGTTACAAGCTCGGCTGAGTCATGGGAGTGACTCGGCTGACTCCCATGACTCGGGCCTTGTCACATGACTCGGGTGAGTCTTGAATTTTTTTAAGAGATCCTATGTTTAACTATTTAGTATTTAGAAAAAACCAAAATTTCTTTTTTCCAATTTAAACTATTAAGGAATAATTCTATTCGTGATTGTTTGTTACTTCCTCTTCCTCACATCATTTCGTTTTCAAACTTTAGAGTTTTAAAGAAACTCAAACTCTAGTCTCCATCACCAAACCCTGGTTTGTTCAACATTCACCACCTATTTGAAGAAAAACTGCAGTAGTGGAGATTGAAGAACTTCATAGTACAACCTGTAGATTATATAACAAGGAAGAAGCTTTCAGGCCTAGTGCATTTAAGCCCTCAAGGAATACATGCAATTGGTTATCTCTTTTTCTAGTTCCCTTTGATGCCTCCTTCAGTCATCTAACATTCAACGGCTCCACTGTGCCACAGTTTATATGGGAGCTATCCAACAACAACCAACGACAATAAACTCAAAGGTATTTTCTATTTATCATCCATTTTTTTTTATCTTTTGGCGATTTTGCACCTATGACCCAACCCAATGATGGTCTTCTGCTCTGTGGTCTATGGTTTCTACTCTTTTCTTTAATCTCTATCTTCTACTCCAACCTTCTAATGAAAACTTCTATAGTTATACTCTTATTCTTGCTTTTTTTATTGATATATTCTACTACTCTTCTCCAATGATCATTAAATATTAATTATTATACTCCTCTTTTTTCTCATTTTCTTTAACTCCAATGATGGTCTTTGTACTTGTATAGTTCTACTCTTTTACTCCAACAATGGCCTTCACTATTCCACTTCTACATTCCCCACTCTTCTTTTATTTTTAATATTTTTGAATTTGATGATATCTTTAACTCTTCTTCTTCCTCTATTAACTATTTTTTTTTTCATTATTCTTCTACATTTGGTAGTAGATCCTATCATCCTCTTGTGCGTGTAGATTTTTCCATTCCATTTTCTAACAATCAGTAGTAGATAACAAACAATTTAAAAGTCTAGATTGGATGTGATAAACTAATTTGTGTTGTGTTGACCTATCCTAGTATCCTAACCAAATAAGTTGGGAAAATCATTGAATGAATCCATAGCTATTGAATGTGAGTCATATGATGCTCACTTTCACCAAACACATCTGTTCGCGAGAAAAATAACAATAAATCACACATACATAATTCACAAAACAAATGAGTTTTTATTATCTGTGGTAGAGACCCATTCAAGATGCAATAACATCTCTTAATTGCATCCCTTATTTACAAGAGAATACCCTTTGATTCCAACAAAAAGGTAAATAAATATTACAAGTTTACATCAACCATGCATTCAACATATTTTTTGCCGAATTGATCATGTCATCACTTGCGAACATGTTTCTCCATTATCTCCATCATTAAGCATGAATTATTTATGGGCTTATAACACGTTTTTAAATCATTGTAATGAGTATAGAGCAATGTGGGCTATAAGCCCATTTCTATAGATGAAATTTATTGGGCATGATTGGATATATAGAACATTCTTGATTTATCACATATCCAATGAAAGTCATTAATACCAAAAGGTTCATAGGGACTATTGAATGTTTTGTATTATATCAAACCCATTCATAGACCCAACTTATTGGATTTATTTCAACTTTAAAACTCATGAAACTCGTGATACTTTGGTAGCTTCAAAAGGGCATTGATGATTTTTTTTTACTTTTATTATTGATGGGCTCAGGAGGGCTCATTAGCTCATGATATTGTCATTGAATTATTAGACTGGTCATATGTCATTATGGGCTTTGATCCCAATCTGAGGTAAAGAGTTTTTTTTATTTAAATAAGCTACTACCAAGGAAACCCATCATTTAAAATCCAGCCCGAACATGGACCCATATGTCGATGGCTATAGAGACCGTTAATGGAGTTATAGTCCAATTTAGACCCTTGAAAACTATGCATTGTAAGTAGCATGTTTAGCTTTTAAGCCCCTTAATGAACCTAACCCACAATCCTTAGTAATTTGATGGGTCTATATTATGGGCTTTTAACCCATGGGCTGAAATTTCGGGATTTGATGTGAGTCCTATTCACCGTCCAAAGTTTGGGCCCAAGTTTAGAACCGTTGATTTACTTCCCATTTTTATGGTCCTGATTTGATGGGTCTTTTAAGTTGAATATACTGATATAGTGGGCTGAGTGGTGACAATGTTTGACTCAACCCATGGCCCCAACATGAACCCAACATGAAATAATTGGATTTGAGTTCGAGTCAAAGCGGGTCAAACCTCATTGACATGATTAATAAACGTTTTAGGTTTGAGTTGAACCATATAGTTGTATGTCCCTTAAGTTGGCACGACACGAATCTGACCCACCAGCATGCATTACAACATAACGACGCAAGCCCAACATGGAATAAATGGGTCAGGTTGACTGTAAACATGTGTTGGATAAAGGGATCAACATGTTTTGACATGATTAATAAATGGGCTGGGTTCAGGCAGAACCATATAGTCATATGTTGTTCACTTGACCCGACTCGAATCTGATCCGACAAACCTGACGATGATCCAAACCATAAACATGTCTTAGGTCAACCAACTTGACCCGTTTTAACATGATTAATACCTGGTTTAGGTTCAGGTTGAACCATATAATCATATGTTGTTGACTTGACCCGACTCAAATTTGACCCACCAGCATGAGCTACCACATAACCAATGAACCTGATGACACGAATCTCATACAAAAATAAGCGGATTAAGGTTGACTTTAAAGGTGTCTTGGGTAAAAACGAGTTGACTTGCTTCGACACAATTAAATGGAGCAGGTCGGGTTAATCTATATAGACCTATACCCTTATCGCGACCCGGCACCAATTTGACCCGTCGACACGATATGCCATCCTTAGAGCTGAGATAGCCATACCCTTTGCTGGCCATTAATTAGGTATCTCTATGTGCTAACCGTTTGATATCGGAGGGATTTATTTGATGGACATTATGTTAATGGTTTACACATAAAACCATCATTTTTAGTAGTAATGATCATGATTCTCACTACTAAACTCTAGTGGTCCCCACTAAGTATTAAAAAAAATATATATTTTTTTTATATGGAGATAATAGGGATGGCTGATTTAGTAGAGGTTTTATGGGCCATTGGATGGTTTCTCTATAGATCGTTGATTGGTTTGTGACTAGTGAACAAACCGTGTAAGAATAATGTTCCCCACTTTGATGTATATAATATTTATATTTATATTTTAGTTGGGAGGGGGAGGAAGTAGGAACCTCTTACAAGCATTAGATAAAAATAAAGGGAACTAACCATTCCTCTTTCTTCAACCTCTGTTAAGAGTCTCGTTTCCATCTCAGTACCGTTTCAGCAAACAACATAGACTACATTCAACAAATTGATAAGTTATTGATTGAGAGAAGGAGTCGTATAAGTAAGGGATCAAGTTGGACTTCTTCAGTGAGTGAAATGAAACGCCACCGATTTAATAGGTTGAGCAGCGTCTTCGTTGATCTGTATTCCATGAAACGGAGCCTCTTACCCAGAATTTTCCTTATCCCAAAATAACCGAACGAGTCTCACATCTTGGAATTGGTTTAGAATTCTTATGAATATCGAATTCATACAACTCCTAATACCGATTCACTTCTTATGCCAAATGATTAACCCCTGAATATTTTCTATAAATTTTGATTTCGTTTTAATACAAAGAAAACGCACCAGCAACGTTAAAGAGAGATCTACAAACTTTAACGGAGACAACATCTCTATAATCAGAGAAATTGAGTACTACCAACAGGTTGGTGAAAGCATCGGTTTTCAAGGAACCTCCTAATCTTTAATCTTTGTGTTTAAGATTCATAGATTTTTACCGTTGGTTCTCAGGAACCTTCTGACGTTCCGGTTTTGTGGATTTTTTTTTTTTTTGGCATAGGAAAGAAAAACATCTAAGAAAACAAAAAAGAAAAGGTAAGAATCAATACCTTCTCCACTGTTTTCTCTTCTCTCTCTCTCCTTTTTTTTTGTCTCAGTGCATGCGTCTTTGTGCCTGCCCTCGTTCTGTTCTTTGGGGTGGGTTTATATAGAGGTTGGAGGGACCTGAAACTGCTGCAACTCCATGCTACGTTCCCCTTATTGGAAGTTTCGATAACTTCCATGTTTACTGGGTGGGTGATTCGTGGTAGATAGTGGATATGCGACAATTTAAAGATTTGGACAAAAAAACGTGGGTTGCTAAATTACCATGTCAGCATTTAATTAATTAATTAATTAATTTTATTATTTATTTTTTTAACTTTTAACAACATCCTCTTATCATAAAAAATAAAAATAAAAAAAATTAAAGATAAATAGATAGAACTAGCAAACATTATGCTAGTGTTCATTATTTAGGTACTGCATTATTCTCTTATATGTAACTTATAAGTTTGTATGCTATTTTTTTTAAATGATTTGTAATTTTCATTGCTGCTTGAGCTCTTGTTAATTGTTATGCTAAAATTCTACCATATGTGCATATCTTTATTTATACACTTATATTATTACATTAAAGTGAATGTTATTTTTCTTGTTTATATGTGTTAAATTATTAAATGAAGTTACAATTGATCTTAATTGGCATTTGATGATATCTTTAGAATTGCATTGAGTTTTCATATAGAATAATCTTTTGAGTCTTGACTCATGAGAATTTTGTATGATCATAATAAAAAAATATTCATATTTATCATAGAAATTGTCAATACTTAATCCAAAATACTATCTATAATTTTTAAATATTTTTAAATTTTATAAAAATAAATAAAAAGTGACATGACTCCCCGAGTTAACTCTAGTGACTCCTAGGTTGACTCCACTTCTGAGTTATCCGAGTCGTGTAAAAAATCCGAGTCGGTAAACTATGTTTTGAAGTAATTGAGGAAATCTGAGTAGATCGACTCTTCAAATGCTATCTTCCATTAAGGGGTTTTACAAAGGCCTCATCGATCTAGAGAGATGGGCACCGACTAATTGAAATTTGGACGTCCTGGGAATGTTCTGGACTTATATAGACGAAACACAACCAAAACTAACTTTTCACCCCTAAGAAAGATTTGAGATTTCACAGGGGTTTGAGACTTCAGATACCCATTTTCTGAGAAACAATTGATTAAAGATAAAGCCAAGACTGAAAGATGGCCACCGATCTCTCTGAATTTTGACACCAGGTAAATCTTTGAAAGCTTTTTGAGTGTCATTTTTTGACCAGAGGTTTTTAGAGGTTGAGAAATTGGTTGTTACTAGTTTTGGAAAAGATTTGTCTTGTGATAAGTTCTTTAAAGAAGGTAGCGATTGGAGTGTGCAGGACTTGACATGACATGACACTATTCAGGTAACAGGAGAAGCTTCAAGGGCCTTTTGAGGGTCTAAGGGTAAATCATAAAGGTAAAAGGGCAAAATGATAATTTTTCTGTATGTGATGACAAAAGGAGTAAAAATGACAATTCTTCACTAGTGATGCTTCACTTTGAAAGATTTATGGAGGCTGGAGAATTTGTAGATAATGTGTGAAGATAGCGATTTTTAGCTTTTGAAGGTCAAAGGGCAAAATTGTAATTTTTCACTTATGATGCTTCGCTGTGAGAGGGCTTACGAAAGCTGGAGAAATTGAAGACAATGTATTTGGGGGTCTTAAATGTGGACTCATATAGTCCTATTGATGCTTCTTGAAGAATCAGGGTTTAACCTAGAATGGTGTACTTAGGCTGATCTTTGTGCTTACACTGCAACTGACATGATATAGATGATGTTTTTTGCGACCGAAATATTCGGGGAAGACTTCACAAGATATGACTAACCTCCTAGAGTTTGGTTTTCTCTCCTTAAACCAGGGTTGCCTAGAGTCTTGATGTCGAAGTGCTGCTTTGATGTTCTTTCATTCTATTAGATGACCCGAGTCAAATTTTAGGTGCTAACATGCTGAAACACGTTTTTGCTTATCATAAGATATGAGATCCACATGTATTCGAAATAAAACCCTAAAGATGACCTATTAGGAACATAAGGTCAAAAATACACCTAAGGTGGACAAAAAGAAAGTGATGACTAGGGATTTGAACAGTTTGAAAGAAGAAAGAACTTGATGAGAGTTTGGAAGGTCAAGAGATCCAAAGGGAATTGTTGGAATCCGATTTGAGAACAATGATACAACAAATGCACTTTTTTTTATTATTAGGTTCTTAGAAACCAAATTTTTTTCAAGTTATTATTTTTATATGTTCCCCAAATAGAGTTTTATTAATTGGATTTGATGCTAAAACATTTTATCTATCAGAATAGACTTGTAAAACCTGAGTTTTAAACAGGTTTTGTTTTAAACCACATATTTTGAATGACTCTTATTCTTAAAATGATTTTACTATTGGCTTTAAGTTCTCTAAGATTTTATTAAAGTGTTTTTACTTTTAAGAAACAGTTTTCACATCTTTCTTTTTTTCCTGATAAACAGTGTTCTCATCTTTCTGGTAAACTCTTTAGTTCATATATGCCTTTAGAAGGGTCACACGTCATGTGTTATTAAATTAGATTGATATCAGGTTGTTTCTTGATATGTGAATTATGTGGATGAGATTTGTATGAGAATAAAGTGTAAGAATGTATTTGCTATATTTAGAAAAGTGTTAAAATCAATAAGTATTGTGAAGTTATGAAAGATGAAATGTTTTGTATGATCTGTATATCTCTTATTTAAATAAATTTATTAGACCCTTAGCCATCGTGGGGGAAATCGATGGTACCCTTTCATCGGGATTATAGGAACGAACTATTATGTCCTCTCACCAGGATTATAGGTGTGAACTATTATACCCTCTCACTGAACAAAAGATTAGGTGCAAACTATTATGCTCACTCATCGGGCAAGGGTACAAACTATTGTATGTGAATCTGTTCATAGGACGGTATGTAAGGCTTTAGTTATATGTATACTGTGATTATCCATTTGTTTAGATTTTCAGTATTCTGTTTTGTTATGATTTATTACATCCTCATATCCCATTAAAAGTTGTTTACATGTATTTGTTAAGAAAGACATTTGCTTATGTCCTGTTATGAGTTTATAGACAAGTTATTAGATATGTTTAAATTTCTTATTGAATTATACATATATGTAACTGTCTCAATTATTTTAATATCATAATTTATTTGTGTTTGGCTTGACCCATATTCAGTTACGTTGTATGTTTTGTATGTATACTTACAAGCCTGTCAAGTTCATCCATTTGACAACATTTTTTAGATTGAAGAATTAGTTAGTGAGACCTGCAATCAAAAGGATTCTTAGAGCGAGACATTGGCCATGGTGGAGTTTTAATTTATGTTATTCATGATTTAGAGATTTAGAGACTATTATGTTATTTCAAACTTTGTTTTAGATTTTGTTAATTTAAAAAAGGATTAACTTTAGTTTATTTATGGATTATTATCAGATGTTCATGGGTTGAAAAACTTTATTTTAATTGTGGAATATTACATTTATTGGTTACGTACGTGATGGATTCAAGGAATAAGTGGGAGTTAGAATTTATGTATACGAAACCACTATTATTTGGCATGTAGTCTGACATATATCAAGTATAAATCTGAATGATGAGTTCATTGTGAACCAACACCTTGTGACTACAAATACAACAACAACAACAAACAGCCTTATCCCAACTACCTTGTGACTACAAATGCCTTGGAAATTTGAAATGAAATGATTTCATTATAGGTGATTATAGGTGGCTGCCAAATACAGCCTAAGCATTTTGAAAATACTAATATACAATACATTGCACAAGCCATCTAAATATATGGTGAGAAATTGATCCCGAAATCTAAATTCATGATGAGATTTATGTGTTTGATTTAGTTGACAAAGAATTTTATTACCATTTGTTAAAGAATAAAATACAATTCAATAGATTTCATCACCCATTCAACAAATAAATCCACCAGCGAGGATCAATGCATGTTTTACGTAGTCAAGATCACCCGAGCGCGCCTCCTCAATTATCTTCTGGGTGTCATTTAACATGTGCCCCACAAACACCAAGAGCCCGAAAAACAACTACAAGAATGATAGAAGAGAAAGAAAAGAAAATTTTACAGACATCTTCTTTCTATTATTGGAATAGGGGTTATGTTCAGTTAGAAGGTAAGCTTACCATAAACTTGAAGATGGCTGTGAAGCTCCCCAAGATGGAGGTTGCAAAGTACAACCAGAAGAGGAAAGAGAGGCCAGAGGACAGCAGGCCTCCCAAGTGAAGGTACTCCGTAGACCTCGCGAACATGGCTGCTACAGAGAGAAACCCAAAGACTATGGCAGCCCCCACAAACGCAAGGATCAGAATGCTGCAATCAAGGGAAGGTTTAATGGCCTATAATATTGATTCAATCATTTGCTTAGCGTTTACTCAGAACCATCAAGCCATGAGTCTTCCAATCATTGACACCACATCAGAGAATGTGCAAAACAATTTGAACACAACCTCTCAAATAAAGCAATTAATTAACCACCTCTCCTAAAACTCCAAGAATGTAGGGGACGTTAAGAGTTTATCACTAATATATTTCAATTTTCAACACTCCCCCTCAGGAGGGACACTCCTGTACAATGAATACAGGGTGCTAGGTGCAGGTTCACAGAACATGCATACATGTGCACAGAGAACCAGGGAGAATAACTGAGTCCACGGGATGATTTGAACGCACGGCCTAAAACCTGCTCTAATACCATCTCAAATAACACTACAACATAGACAATTGAACTACAGTTAAGGTATCTCCTGGGAACAAGTAATCTTGTGGTTTCAGGAGACATAAACATATATATCCCCAAAAGCTGAAAATCACCCACAAGACTACTTATGCCCAGGAGAGGATCCTTTTGGACTGAACTAAGAAACAAGCAAACTGCTATATCCAATGGATGAGACGTACCTTGGATCAATGTCGATAAACAAATTAGTCACAGAATGCAGAGAAGCTCCTTCTAAGAGGGTAGCTGCAATAAAGAGAGCAACCCGCTTCTTTGGCTTGCCAAGAAGATGAAATTTCAGAATAAAGATAAATAAACATCTACAGCGGAGATAAGATATAATAAAAGAGCAAATGAATAGAAAAGAGAGGAGGTGAAGATAGAACTTGATTACCTTTTCGCCTCGACACGACTGGACTAGCCAAAAAAGACACCCCATATATCCCAGCATTGTGAGGAAGCCACTCATGTCCCAAAGGATATGCACATAGACTCCTACAGCGGAAGCAATCATACCGCAACACAGCAAGAGATAAATCTGCAGAATGCATAAATATTTAAGAGACTCCAAAACAAATGTTCTGTGACCAAAACGTGTTTGTGACTCTGTGACCAAGGTATAGGCTGACACATGGTGGGGCTAGGGTTAAAAGATAAAAAGCGTTAAGAGTTTGAAAAGTAGGTTTCCAAAGAAAGGTACATAATGTTGTTTCTAGACAGTTGTAGAAAACTAAATTTACAACAATTAATTGAACAGATGAAAGAACAGTATCACAAATAAATTTACAAGAATTTATTGCAAAAAATCAAACTAGAATATCACATAGAAATTATCACTACTTAAAATCAGAAATCAAAATAATGTTAGAAAGACTTATTGATTTGTGTTGAGGCATGTCCGAAGACACTATCCAAAACAGTATTCGCTCCCTCTAACCGGTATGACAAGGCGTAGTAGATGGCTGTTTCAACATTCAACAACGTAGTCTTCTCTAACCCACATAGTTTGAAAAGTCCTCTAACAAATGACAATGAATTTGGTTCAAATCTATTGTGCGGAAGCCTAGATTTGGGATCCTATGCAAAAAAATAGAATAAAGAAAAAATAATGCAAACAACAAACACACAAAGCAGAATAAGATGATTTAATGTTGTTCGGCTCAAAGCCTACGTCCACGGGTAAAAACAGATAAAGAGCTTCTTTACAAGAAGCTTGCGGCTACTCTTCTCTTACTAGACCCCCATACAGTTTAAGAGAAGAAGCCCTTGTACACCCACACAAAACCCTACTTTCAAAGGTAGGTTTAAAACCAAACACAACCCCATTTTCCAAAACCGGTGATTGTGTTTCTGTGTGGTTACCCAACGTGGCTCTCGTTGAGAGCCGTGTGAATTAAAGACACCCTATCTCAACAAATCTCCACCTTGGCTTTAATTCTGCCAAAGTTACTTAGTACATAAAACTTTACTCTCATTTTCTCCACACAACCCCAAAGGGTAACTCAAGATACTGCGAACACCTGTATCTTAGACAAAACACAGAACCTATGACATGTGCACCACACTCCGCCTTGGCTCACATTCCGAAATCACCTTAGAGAAAACTTACACTTGTCCTTCTTAGTAAACTCTGCACCATATATACTTGAAACGCACCTCCACCTCGAATTTAAATCTCATTTTTTTTATTATCACCGCAAACAACCATTGGCATTGAAAAATTACCATTACACATACCATCAAATCAATTTAGTCCTAACACCATCTGACTTGATCATAACACGACCAATGCACTTGTGTAGTTGTCCCGAGCTGACTTTCCTAGTCAACTCCAAAGAGGGACCTCAATATGTCAGAAACCTGTAACACCTGTCTCTATTCCAACTACAAAAAAGACCCTACACAAATATTTGTTATTCCGTACACCCCATTTCTAGCTATCCATCAAGGTCAATGGAACACCATCAATCACTGTATTTTTAATCAGACAATATAAACCATCACCACATTTTTCTCCATTCATTACGACCAAACAACCATGTGTGATTTTCATGATTCCAACTACAGCTAAATACCTGCAACCCTTGAAGTCCAACCGACTTATGGATATTAAATTCCTTCGCATCTGTGGGACATATGTCATATCATCCAAAATAAGAACCACTCCATCAAACATCTTGATCTTAATCTTCCTAACACCCGTGACGTCACAAGTAGACCTGTCACTTAAAGAAACAAAACATGTATTCTTCTCTTGGAACACATCAAAATATTTTTTCTGAAGTAAATATAAAAAGGACAACCTAAAGAGCATGTCCATTCATCATGAAAAAATGTGTTCATATCTTTGGAGACTGTTAGAACATCTCCAATGTATTCCTCTCATTCTTCTACCAACGCTATACGAGGACTATCACATTTCTTCCTATCAACACAATCTAATCAATCCCTCTTCTTGTGGCTATATTCTTTACAATGAAAGCAACACACATTGCCCTTTTATCTATACTTGGATTTAGACCAATCTTTATCATTTTTAAAACATTTTTCATTTGTTCTTCCTTTTGCAAACAAACCTTCTGTCTACCCCTCACCCTCTTCTCCAAATACTTTCTTCCTCAATTTCCTAAAATACAAAGATGCCTTAACGATGCAGGTAAAGAGCACAAAACAATGATAGCTTGATCTTCATCATCAATCTTAATATCAATGTTTTTCAAATCGATAATAATTTTATTGAATTCGTTCAGATGGGCTTTTAAAAACATACCTTCTCCCAGCCTTAATGTATAGAGGCGTTGTTTCAAATATAACATGTTCATGAAAGACTTGGTCATGTACAGGCTCTCCAACTTGAGTCATAGCACAATCGCAGATCCCTCATTTGTAACCCCTCGTAGCACCTCATCGGCTAGGCATAACTGAATCACGTTAAATGCCTTGAGGTCAAGTTCCTCTCTATCGTCTTCTGACATCATTGTAGGAAGCTTTTCTTTCCCCATCAAAACTTTGGTTAGTCCTTGTTGAACCAACAACGCACAAATCTTCATGCACTATAGACTAAAGTTGTCATGTCCATCAAATTTCTCCACTTCGTACCTTGTTGCCAAATCGAAAAACCTCAATCACAACCTAAGACTCTGATACCAATTTGTTGTGCGAAAGCTTAGATTTGGGATCGTATGCAACAAACTAGAATAGAGAAAAAATAATGCAAATAACAAATACACAAAACAGAATAAGATGATGTAACGTGGTTTGGCTAAAAGCCTACGTCCACGGGCGAAAACAGCTAGAGAGCTTTCACTATGTGAGAAACAAAGATTACAAGAATCTTGTGGCTGCTCTTCTCTTCCTAGACCCCCTTACGACTTAAGAGAAGAAGCGCTTGTACTCCCACACAAAACCCTACTTTCAAAGGTAGGTTTAAAACCAAACGCAACCCCGCTTTTCAAAACTAGTGATTATGTTTCCATGTGGTTATCCAATGCCGCTCTCACTGAGTGCCATGTGAATTAAAGACACCCTATCTTAATAAAATCTGACTCGATACAACTCGAGAACTCTTAATCTCAATTGCAAAACAATTCCAAAGAAATTTGCAGAGAAAATAAGAGAGAGGAGAAAGAAATTTCAAGTAAGTAAAACGTCAAAACCTTGACTTACATCTATAGATTTGAAAAGTCACTTAGAAGATGTGTTTACAAACACTTTGACACCCTTCCATTGAGGAAAAGTCTCCCATTAATGTCTATAGAAGCAACTTGCATCTTTGCACAAATTCCCATTAACGGATTCTAAAAAATCCATTGGTTTTTACCGTTAGAGGGCATCCCGATTGATCAAGATTGTGCACCTGATTGATTGGGCTCACCCTGATCAATCGAGGTGGTACCTCCTGATCAATTGAGCTCCACCCCGATTGATCGAGGTGACCTCATTTTGATCGTGTTTTGAATCTTAATATATAACACATAATTCCAAAACACTTCATTTGTCAGTATGACAAAGAGGGTCACTGACAATCATTCTCTAAGGCCTAGTTTGGTTGCCATGAGAAGGTTTTCTCATGACAAAATTTTCTTGAAAAATCATTTTTAAGCTGTCTAGTTGTCATGAAAAGTTGGTTTTCTTATGTGTTTTTCATGATTCTTTTCATTCATTTTTTTGTGGGATTTTTTTTTCCTATTCTTTTAATTTCCTTTCTATGCAATTCAAGCAACAAGACTAAACCTAAGAGAATCCTCCCCCACCAAAAAAAAAAAAAAAACAAGACATTGAAATTCTATTGCTTTTCTACAAAAGTAAAGGACAAATTTGTCCCCTGTATATGTTGAGACCTCAAAAAATTATAAGGGAGAAATTGTCCAAACTCTGAAAATTCATGGTTAAATTTATCCTTCCATAACCATTGGGACCTGAAAAGTTATAGACATAAAAAGAACCTTTAGCCCCTCCCTCAGAGCAAATGTTGTGTGACCAAAATTGATGTGACCATGCGTGGCATTGCATCACAAACTGACATGTGATGTGTTTTTATATTGAAAAAAGATCTGCTACACCCAAACTTAGTTGTCCTCCCGTGTCCCCACACCATATGTCTTTTTTTTTTTTTTTTTAAATTTGGTGCCTATTTTAATTAGGGAGCAAATGTTCATTTGAAAACTTTTTTTTTATATAGTTTTTACCCTATAAACCCCATTTTTATGGAAACCTATTTTTTTCATTTGAAACCCCATTTTTATGGAAACCTATTTTTTTCATTTGAAAACAGTTTTACCCTATACACCTCACCTTTTGTGTGTGGGGACAAGGGGGACAGACACATTGGGTATAGCAGGCCATGATATCTTCTGTGATGCCCCATGAGGCAAGACACAAAGGGGTGGGACCCATTTGCTTTTGGGATGTCCCATCACCCCCAAAAGTGAATGGGTCCCACCCCATTGTGTCTTGCCTCATGGGGGTCACACAAGGGGGCGTCACAGAGGATATCAATCCGTTTAGCATATCCTTTCCCTTTTGAATTTGGTGTTTCGTTTGGACATCTATTTTTTGAAATGAACATTTTTGACACGTTTGACCTAACTTTGTCGCATCCATCCTACCAACAATGAATTCTTAGGGGTCACAATGAAAGTGGAACAAAGACATCCCCCCTCTCTAAAAGGAAGATAGGTATGACAATAGGGGCTGGACTTAGCCTGAGAACCCCTTAGGATGGTGATAAGTCGTGATCATCTTGGAACTAGAAAGAACCCAAAAAAATCCATATCACTAGAATTCATCTTCCACAAACTCCTGTTATATCCAATCACCCAATGACGTTGGGGAATTGTGAGTGCCCAATAGTTTCTAGAGCAGATCCTCTCCTGCCACCTTATGACCTATTAAGGTCCTGCCTAACAAGAGGTGCGACACATTGTAAGGAAAATGTGAAAATCATCTATCAAAAAGTGTAATACACATTTCTTTCTGTAACATGTCGTGCAGCCTGTTAGGCAGGATCTTAACAGATCATTAGGCAGCAGGAGAGAGTCTGTTCCGAATAGTTTCTTCTTCGTCATAAGTGATAAAATCAACACTTCTGGCAAGAAATAGAATGCAAACAACCTACTTAAAAGATTGAAAATTGTGGCACCCGCGCATCTGAAAATCCCTTTTTCACGAAAGAAATGAGAAAGGGAAAACTAGGCCTTCTCTTATTTTAGATACCACGAGGTTCCAGCCCATTGCAAATCTGGAAACAATCTCCAGATACATATCAATGGGCCGGGCTTGAGTTGGCCCAAGGCCTCTTCTAACCAGCACAATCTCATCTTTTGGCTACAAAACATAGTATGGGTCAAATCTAATCCACTAAAACCTCGGGATGAATTTTGTGCAACACGGCTAGTATGCACTCCTAATTGTAACTTCTTAAAATGGCAAAGCTAAAGCTAATGTAAAAACTAAAACATGCCCTCAACCATTGGTAGGGTTGAACCACTTGAAAATTCTGGACCTTATGTACTTGTTGATTTATTGTTTATTGTTTAGATTGTGAGTGGTTTGCGATGGTGTGTTTTAAATTTTGAAAGCAATTCTTTTTTATTTTTTTGGGTCAGAATATTTTAAGGCAATTCAACCTAAACAAAGGTTTTACTAGCAAATTGTGTGATATTATCATTAATAAAATAATATATAAATATAAAAAAATATTAATAAGTATATAAATGTTTTGTGACTCCTCATTTGACTATGTTAAACCATGTGTAGATGTGCTGACCCGTTGGCCAAGAAGGCCTATGATTGAGTAATTATCGTCTCCAGATTTTTAAAGTTCAGTTAACATTCAGAAGATTTCGGTGGTCAACACATATACAAAAAAAAAAAAATCAACAAATTGAACTGCACATTTTCAGTTTTGATTATTTTTTTTGCCACATGTCAACCATTGAAATATGCTGAATAATATCTGGACCTATACAATCTGGAGAGGATCACCAGAGCCTATTATGAGAGCATTCGCTGACCCATTAACCTAAGTTATCCTATATATAATACTTTGAAACCTCTTAACTAAGGAGATGAGTATTATTTAGGAAAGGCTGAAAGATGAAAGAAGAGGAGAAAGGGATAAAAAAAAAAAAAAAAGGAAAAGAAAATGGGCTTCAAGGCACAGCTTTGATCCTCGTTCTTCTTTTTCATTCATCATTTTAAACAACTTTCAAGTACACCTTGATTCTACGTCAAGTGCAGAACTTGAACAACAATCTGCTTATTCATGTGTAACTTGGTTCCAGATGCCTAACTTTGTTTTCCTTTTTCAATAAAGTTGCCGTTAATTATCAGAAAAAAAAAAAAAAAGGCATTTGCATTCTAAGTTTGTCCAAATTAAAAAAGGTTACTCTGTCAAAATTTATAAAGAATATTTTCAAGTTTAAATCAAATACTTGAGCATTAAAGAAAGAAATTCTTCCCCCATCGAATTGTGCAAGTCCTTGGAAGAAAAGACTTAATTTGATCTTGATTGAATCTTTGTGCATTCTATTAGAGGCCCTTATTCCAATTAAGAAACCTTGCAATTTTTGACATATGGTGATTAAAAATAATTTTAATTAATTTTCTTAGATGTATTTCCTACAGTTTGAATCCATATCCCATCACTCTAAGGATGTTTCCGCTACACCAACATCTTGCCCGGGCTTACCTAAACAAACATTTCCAAAATGAAAAAGGAGAATCACTCAAATTAATAAGATAAAACACGAAAAGTTCATAAGATCAAAGTCTGAACACCAAAGCAATAATCAAACTGATAAAATGATCAGCCAATAAAATAAAATAACCCAGATCTAATTATCAAACCACAGCAGCAAATCGACCAGATCCAGCACAAGAAGCCAGAACATAGAAAATAAAATAAGGAGAAAAAAAAAATCAAATCAACAAAATATTCCTAGCTTTAAATTAATAAAACTGAAATAAAATTTTCCCACCAAAATGAAGAATTTAAGGTAGAAATACCCGCTTGAGATGGTCCTGAACGCCCGGTGGGATAGGCTCGAAATTCATTAGAGATTCAGAGCTCTTATTCCTTCCAGAAATCGACTCCATTTTCAGAGAGAGAGAGAGAGAGTCCAGAAGGCTTTAAAAAGGAGAAAACACAGGATTTTCTTTAGCGACAAAAAGAACCGACTTTTTGAACAATGGCGGGAAACAACTTGAACAGCTATTTCTAGGGATTCCAGGTTGCTTTGTAGCAAAGGAAAAAATAACCTACGTACACGTGGCACATACATCAAAATAAGGCCGTTGAAATGGTGGACCACCGTGGCTATTCAGCCGATACTGACCAACTGGTTTAAGCTATTTCACCTCTTAGGATTATGACCACCATTTAGATGGTTAGGGGGGGGGGGGTTGCCTCTTGATTGGAATTATGACATTGGGATTTGACTTTAAGCCACTATTCCATATTCCAATTGCTATTCAGCAATTTCTGCCACATTTAAAGTGTTAAGCTATGACATCATTGGCTATGACGTAAGTGCCCAAAATGATAGGAGCACATACACCAAGAGTTTGTGAAGAATTTTTATCAAAAGGGATCAAGTGTCCTATCCTGGATGGTGTTTTGGACACCAAAGGCACAACACGTGAAAGAAAATGTGTGGGGTTAAGAAGAAATTGGGAGCAAGTGTTTAAGCCATAGTTTTGAAAACCGGACCAGACTGGGTGGTTCGACCAGGTTTGATCGAAATCAGCACTGTAAATGGTTATATAGAAGCTTAAAACCATAATCAGTCCAAAAATAAAAACCATAATATGTCCAAAACCGATGAAAATTGGTGAATTTTTTATAAACCTAGTTCTAATAAAACCAACTGGATTTTTTTTAGCAAATTAAAAAAGATAATAATTAAAAGTGTGTCTTTCCAAATTTCAATCCCACTTTTTATTAATTGTTTTATTTTTTGGTATTTTACTTCATTTTTTGGTAAGAAAAAAAAAATTAGAAATCCAATCATAAGCTTTCTAATGCATTATGTTTTGTTTTATTTTTTGATATTTAATTACATTTTACTTATGTTTGAAAAGTGAGCCATGGTTAGATCATGTAAACCAACAGTCGAATCCGATTGGACCTGAACCATCCACATTACCGATTCAATGGCCAGTCCAGTTCTTAAAACTATGGTTTTACTCTTAATTTGTTTATTCCTCCCGTATTCCTCCATGCTCCCAAACACAAAGGTTGAGATGTATGGGGTTAGACCCATAAAAAATGGTTTTCTAAAAAGGCTGTCACATGCTAGAATGGAGCATGGGGAATTCTAATTTGCTCCCAAATTATAATAGTAATTTCTGCAGGTCTGAAGTCATATATTACCCGACAAGGATTTTCTATGCTGATGCAAACCTCTGCCGAAGTCAAGGGGTAGCAACATCAACATTAGAAGTGAATTACACACTCCCCCACAAAGTGAAAATCACTTTCAACGCTGATGTTTCCACGCGTTTGACCCTCAGCAGAGGTTAGAAGAGGATAGGATCGGTGTGTAAAATCCAAGCCGTATATTACCAGTTATAGGGCTCACCTTTTAGATGCTTTTTCCTTGATTGTGATGGACAATGAGGATTATCATTATTTATTGTGCCGTGAAGAATCAATACTTTAGATCATAACGCTGCAAAGTTAAGAATTATGCCAAGTACGCTGTACTCACCCATGTGTAGCCCATGGATCATAATCAAAACTAGGAGGACAACCCAAAAATGAGCCTAGTATTGATTTGTAATTCCCTGGCTCAATCTACAAGCAACCTAAGGGGCAATCAAGGGATAAGGAAGATTACCTTAACATTTCTAAGAAGCAAAGTATGGGATCAATCATTTTACCAAAACAAAGTATGCATCAATCAAGGTGGGGAGACCACACCCTCTTGCCCTAGTGGTTGTGGCATCGCCTCTTCTAAGAAATGATAGAATCATATAAGAGAACTTCTAGCCTCATGTTCGTCGTAGTGGATTTCTGTAGCTATATGCATTTTAGGTGCATTATGATGATTGGGGCAAGTGTTTTATCATTTTTACCCCTATAATGGCAGCCTATCCATATAGCTATGAGATTCTGTTGCAGACAATTATTCCTTGACTTTTAAACTAACCGGAATAGTGTTATGCAAAAAGGGAGCAAATGTTGTGTGACCAAGGTGTTATTACACCACAAGCTGACATGTGGTATGATTAGAGTTACAACATTAAAACAATTGCTCAATTCAAGAAGAAGGTGCCCAGTAAGAGGCACCAAATTCAAACACTTGACACATTGGCTTACGATGTTCTCTATAGAACAAGAAGAAATTTTGGAGAAAACAGAACTGATCCTTTCTATGTTAATTTGGGAAGCATGGTTTTGCAAGCTTCTTGTTATCCAACCATGTTTGGAAAGAAAAAAGAAAAAGTGATTATATATGTAGGGGTGGCTGCGGCATTTATCCTCCCTAGAACTAGTAGGGGGGAGGGGCACCATGTGGTGTTATCTGCTAGGGTTCTCACCGGCTCATTCCAGTCCCACCTTATGCAGTTGTCAACATGATGTGGGTTCAAAGTGGCCGAACCAGATAAAAAGAGTTGAGCTGAGCCAAGCTTTGCCTAGCTCAGATCAAGCTCGTCACGTGAAAGCAAAGCTCAAGCTCAGCTCACCAAAAGTCGTTATTTTGAGGGGAAAAAAAGGCCCAATAGCCTAATGGCCTATTAACCCAATTTGTCTTGTTTGAACACTACTATTGTCACAATATATAATATATTTATAAATATTATTTATTACTATAAAATTCTACCAAACCAAGCTTTTAGCAAGCTGAGCTTAGTGAAGCTCGGCTCATGCCCACTTAGGCAACAAGCTTAAATCAAGGCTCAGGCTTGGCTCATGACAAGCAGAGCTAACTCAGTTCATTGACAGCCCTAGTCATATTTTCTTTGAGGTTCGTTCATATTTTGTTAGAAACGAGACAATGTTAGAGGGCCATTTATAAAATTCACATGTAAATATGATAGGTTCTACATAGGGATGTGCATGAGCCAGGTTAAGGCCAGACCTTAGTAAACCCAGGGCGGGCCCATCTTTGTACATTACGGGCTCAGGCCGGGGCCAGGTTGGAAGAAACTCAAAAGTCAAGGCCCAATTCTGGCCTAACTTTATTGTACAGAACTTCGCCTGGGCTCAGGCCAGCCGCATTTAATATATTATATAAAATTAAAATTTTATATATAAAAAACCACTCCAAATTTATATAAATTTTATAATAAACAAAAACATATTTCTATAAAATGTATATAAAAACTCTATATACCTATAAAATGGGATTCAGGCCTTGGTCCGGGCTAGGGTAGACCCAAGTATGACCTAAACATAAGATTGGGCTTCAATTTCAAGCTCAGGTCTCTGTCCAGCCTAGCGTTGGGGCAGGGCCTTCTAAGCCAATTTTTGGGGTGGTCAACCTGGCCCAGCCCTAGTTCTACAGCATCTTATACCGTCTTTTTAGGGTTCAAAATTATGTCAAATTTTAGGTTCAAACAATAATAAAATGCATCTAAAATGTGAGTCCCATGCAATTTACCAGTTTATGCTACGAGATTTGAACAATGCAAAGCTAGAAAAAATATTTGTTGTTGTCTCAAACATTAGAGAAGCATTTATCTACCCCACCCCTAGCTAGGGGTGGCATTGAGCTGAGCTAAGCTGAGCTTTTCACAGCTCAGTTAGGATTCGTCACATGAATGCAAAGCTCAGGCTCAGCTCAGCTGGCCAACTAGGAAAATAAAGGCCCAATAACCTAATGGCCCATTCCAATTTTTCTTTTTTGAAACTTCACTATTTTCACACACACACACATGAGCTTAGTGAAGCTTGGCTTAGGCTCACGTAGGAAACGAGCTCAAATCCAGGCACAGGCTCAGCTCGCTAGCTAGGGCTGTCAACAAACCAAGTTAGCTCAACTCGAAGCTCAACTTGTATTAGGCTGTTGGGCCTTTTTTTCAGGCTGACGGTCCAAGCCTGAGCTTTGCCTTCATGTGACACTCCTACCTCTAGTGTTGGTGACAACATCACCCCTCCTAAAGAGAGGTCTTGGGGTCAAATCCCTTTGACAGCATTTTTCAGTTGATTGTGTTGGAGTTTGGTGTTACTCAAAAGAAGGGATCAACCTTGTAATAAAGATGGATTATGGAATAGATTAGAAGCTTATGGAGGTCCTATTGAAATCTGAGATAAGAGAAGGTGGTTATATGTATAATTTCTGCTCTTTCCCTTGTGCTCTTCTCAATTTTTTGTCTTTGCGACTGTGGCTTATACTTTCATATGTAGATCAAAAAGAAGAAATGTTTCCAAAATCTTTGAGGTTGTGCTCTGGTCCTACTTTTGCCCAATGTTACTGGACAACCTGGTGGTCTGGCTGACATGGAACCAGTTCCTAGGTGGCTCTCTCTAATCCCTGATCTGAAATGCACTCAAAACTGGAGTGGGAGACCCATGCCATTTGACTCTGCAACCATCGACCCAAGTGATCCACAGATCAAATCAGACTTTAATGAGAGATGGATGTTGCAGCTGCTGCTGCTGTTTCAGATTGATAGCTGGAAGAAGAGGAACTTTACAAAGATGGGTGTGTCCAATCCAAAATTTTGTATTTCTTTATTCTTTTGTTGTTGTAAGCTGGAATCTGATCAACCCAGGTCCCACATTGGTCCAACTGCATTCCAGCCTCTTGGCTGGTTCAGTTTCCAGCCTGGATTCTAAACCATTGGTTATGTCAAGCTCTTTGCTGCCTTTCCCTAGAGAATCCAAATAGAAAAGAGATTAGAAACATTTCAAATCAAGCAAACAACCAGATGATTAGGATCATAAAAATTGACATTCCTGTGTGCTATTATTGGTCACATGAGGGAGCCAATAGATGAAACATTCTGTAATGCAGAACATCTACATTTGAGAAAGACAAATAATAACATCAACTTCTGCCATTTCACAACAATGAAGATTGAAGACTAAGGAGAAAGAGAAACACTGAGGGCTAGTCCTCCATTTCCAGTTGAGAAGTCTCATCATCTGCAAACGTTGGGGTTAGCATTTCTCATCTATCAATTGCTCTCTCAGTTTACCTTAACAAAATGACAGGAAGGTCAAGAAAAGTATTTCTAGTGTTGTCAAATTGAAGAGTTAAACTATATCATCAATTTTTGGACATTTCGACATCTATTTCAGCTAGATAGAGGATTCACTTAGACTGACCTGAAGGAAGTTGGATTGAAATAAGCATATTGGTTGGCCCTAAGGGACATTCTCATGGAATCAGTGCCCTTGAGTCTGCCCAATCCAAAACAGTGGCCCCCTAATAACAATCCGAGTTTGTGTGGTGAGCTGAGTCACTTCCAGAGGCGGGAGGGTGATTACCTTTGTAATGATTAATGAGGCCAGTGATGATTTTCCCTTTCTAAAATGCCTCGCCATCTATTTCCCTAGAGGATCAAACAAATGCTATATTTTAAAAAAAAATTAAATTCCAATCATCCATACAGAGATACAACATTTAAAGGGATATCAAATTCCTTGAGGAAAAAAAATGCCATGGAGACTGACAATTTACAATATCTTGCACTCAGGAAAACCAAGAAAAGATTTTCCAAAAAAACAAAAAGAAAAAAGATACCAAAGAAGAGGGGTTAGCATTACAGTTGGTGTCAGTTGAGAGCTGAAACCTTCGGAGCCCTGATCAGACTTGCTCATGTAAAAGTGAACCTTCAGAGCTAAGATCACACTGGTCCATGTGAATGATGAGGACTTCCAGAGTCCAAGCTAAGCCCACGTCTGAGAAGCCTTTGCTTTCTCAGATCCTCGTGACATGATGTAAAAAACTCATGCCTTAGAGCTTCCTCTGCACTGATCCTTCGTCTTGGGTTCACTGTCAAGCACTTGTCCACAAGATCAAAGAGTGATCTGGGGATCAGCTCAAGGAAGTCTGGTCTCTTTGTGTTCACTTCACACCACTCTTGCAGTTCCATCGATGGTAAGGATTGTATATCAAATAGTTCCTAAAAAAGAAGTCGAAGAAGAAAAGAAAGAAAGGGCACTCATTAAGGCATCTTGCTGTTTAAAAATTTTGACATATGTACAGAATTTAAAGTCATGAATACCACAGGGAATGAGGATTCACGGTTGTGTAGCTTGGCCACTTCCCATAGATCTTCACAGCCCCTCAATTTTGCAATGTCTTTTACATTCCTGCCAATGACAGTAGTGTGGTCAGCAAAATGAAATATAAGGATCCCAAAAAAAAAGGGTGTTTGCCTATTTAGTATCAAGAGCAAGGATTTTACTGTTCAGGGTCGCCAACAAAGGGTGTTCTTCCTATCATCAGGTAAAGCAGGGTGACCCCAGCAGACCAAACATCAACCTTGGAACCTTGATGAGGAGATTTGAACAAGACCTGCAAAAATACCCAACATTAAGATACTCCAGGTGACAAAGTTAAATCTTTTTGTCTGTGTGTGGTGCATGTGTTGGATGTGTAAATCTTCATAACCCAAGTATAGGGGTGTTTATTGGGGTTGGTGTGTCTGAGAGACTCAATAAGCCAAGTTCCATGAGATTAGTTTCCATAAGCAATTCAGCCAGTACTGAACCTGAGTTGTATCACTGAATCAGACATTGCCAATCTAATTAAAAATCATTGTACCAGATATGATTAGTCCTAGTTTGTTATAACCAGGCTAGTCTTTTCTTTTCTTTTCTTTTTTGGAAAAATACAAAACAGAAGAAACTAAAACGATAACAGCCGACTTGCATGTGTGCAATTAACCTGTTACAATTCTGCAATGGCCAACTTGCACAGTACAAGACTTTGCCAAGTTACCAATAATCCTATAACATAGGTATTTTACTACACCACCTAAGATGATTCAGAAATGCCCAACGAATTGCCCATATATTTGAATGACATACTGTTCCATTACATACGAATATTAAAGCAAATAAAAAATGTATATCCTATTGTATATCCAGACCAAGATACATTATTACCAGGAGGAAAAATTAAGAAATCATAGAGTGGAATATCACCAGATATCTCTTTTAGGAATCATCTCCAAAAGAAAGTTGAAAAAATTCATCTGATATTCAACACAAAAACCAGTGTCTATCATTTTTCTTATCCTACATTTTTATACTCTTCCCTTAGATTGTCATCATTTTAATCTTCTTCAATATCTGGTCAAATTACATTAAGTGCTTCCTTTTACTTGATATTCTTTTCTTAAATATTGAAATAGTACTTAACATAAAGAAATGTGAATATAAGAAAAGATTCCTATTTTGTGCAAAAGCGTTTGGATGTACCCTTCATGATATAGGACGGAAATGGTTAAAGAACAGATTGTCAGTGAGTAGGAAAAAATGAAAGATCAAGGCAAAATAAAGATTATAAAATTATGGGTGCAAATATGATTGCAAGACCATACCTCTGGAGCTCTAAAACCCTTGGTTCCAACACAAGGACCTTCTCTTTTGTGTTTTCCATCCCCTGGAAATAATCCAAACATGGTCATTCCTTGTAGGAAATATAGAACTATTAAACCAAATGCTCCAGTTATCTAATACGCAACACACCTTTTTTCTTTAATAAACCAGCACCAGCAACAGCAACGCCAGTAGAGTGCAGAGGCATTGGAGACAGATAAAAAAGATTCCTGTCCACTTTCTCAGGAGCAGCAGCTACCCTTTTCCGTTGAGAACTTGGAACACTTATCGGATCACAATTTGGGCTTTGCATTGCCTCCTGCACCAGGCTGATCAGCTCCTTCCTTCCTTGGCATGGAAGGGGTTCCCTCATCCTCTCAGCTGAAGGGGTTTTAGTGCTTGTTGCATCCTTCGTTGAAGTTATGCCAGAGCCATCTGCACCTTGGCTTCTGAATATAGTTCTACTACCCAAGTCAGGATAGACCTTCAGATGACTCACATCAGCCCTCCTTTTCATGTTCTTGGGTTCAAGAGCTGACTTGGAGTCTTTTGCTGCCTCCCGACTGATTGCTTCCCAGATTCTACCACTTGCTGTTTTCCTGCCTTTGGTAGTTAGAGCAGATTTGGTGCTGGGAATTGGAACATGGTCAAAGCTTACACAACAACTCGTCTTTGATTTTCCTGATCAAATGAAAAAAGAAAAATTACAAGATTCATTTCTTTATCATGCATAACAGAAAACTATAAATTAAGCAAATTATAATGATTAAAAGACATTGTTCTTGTGGCAGTACAAATTAAGCCAACATGTGTGTGTGTGTGTGCACACTCACTTACAAAACTATTCATGCCTGAAAATTTTAACAAATTGGAATGCAAATTAATCAAAAATTTTGAAGTACAAGGAATAAATAAGAACAGACTTAACGAGGTAATCTAAATCAGAAGCTCATTTGGCATCCTTTTTTGTGTTATTAATTAGATATTTCATAATGACAAATGCATTCATGCAAACACAGTTCAATGTTTATTCTTCATAGCAAAACCAAGATACACCTGTAGAGCTAAAAATAATTAAAAGCTCAAATAGGATAAGGAACTTACTGTTGTGACCATACTTCTGCTGTAGATCCTGCAAAAAGAAGAAAAAACAAAACAAAACCCAAACTATCACATTACTCTGATCAAGTAAAGCGTGTTTAGAAGAGAACATAAAGTAGGCAGGTAGCAATAGCAACAAAAGTATACTTATTGGGAAAAAAAAATAGCAACAAAAGTATCACTGACCATGGCTAGGTTGAAATCAATAAGGTAACCTTTGTTAAATTTTCGAGAGAAGAGGAAGTTCCCAGGCTTAACATCTCTATGCACTATTCCCTGCAAAATTGGAAATATCAAGATTTTTTTTCCTTCTGGGGAAAGGAAGCAGTTTCAAAAGAATTACAAACCATATTGCAGATTTTCTACCTGCTTATGCAGGCTTGCAAGGGCTCTGAACATACAATAACCATACCATTGGAGATGAAATATATCTATTTCCCTCTTCAGAACCTAAAATTTGAGGCAGAACAGGTGTGAGAGAAAAGAAAAACAATATAAACTACTGAACCATACAACAATTACCTCAGGTCTGTCATGCTCAACATGCTCCAGCACAAAGCAATCAGAGGTACCACTCTTGAAAGAGCCTTCATACTTTATCACAAAGTTCCTACCCCTGCATCACAGGAAAATAAAAAGTAAAACAATTGCAGAATGAAATTTGTGATTTCCTGATTTTACATTAATTAAATGTTGCAAAATGCAGTATGTTTTTGACTCACCCAAATCGCTCCAACATTTTCATTTCATTGTTAACATGGTGTGTATGAGCATTTGCATGAGGACCTGCAGATTCATAAGCATACATTATGACATTATCTTTTTTGTGGGCATTTTCTAACACGTGATATAAAACCAATTAATTTTAGGATGGAGTAGTGGCAACTTTTGAAATCTTTTTTAAAAGCTTAACATTCAGAAAGCCACCAACAGGAACCTAAAAAAACATTGGCAAGGGTTAAATATATTGATTTTTCTAATACCATCCGATTCCAAAACCACCACAACCACCAATCTCCATTACATCGGAGATCCGATTAATCTGTAGGTGATCATGTTGGCTAAGATAAGATCTTTAAAAAAATGTACCTATTCAAAAAAAAATACTATAATGCAACATGGGATTATGGGGAACGTTCTCAACTCACATTCCAGTGTCCAGATTTCTTTTCCCGCTCATTCAAGATTTTCTAACATGTGGGACACATGGCCACATATCTGGACCAGCCTCTGGTTTTGAGTCTTTTGACAATGTCCAAAAGTAAAAGCACCTACAACTACGATTGTAACCGTGATGCCAATGCCACAATAAATACCAAAGTGGAAAGACTATTGCCATAATTTTGAACTGTTGACATCATTATCATCATCATAATTTCTTCTCCCATAGTTCCATGGTATCAAATATCTCGAAATATCTTAAATATCTTCCAACATATGTCCATGTCTACCAGGACTGACATGATATATTTCTATACCGACACAAAACATTAAGTACATTATCAAAATTCATTTTTTGGTTAACACGATGTACGATGTCGATCTGTTGAGCGAATATTCCCCTTTCACAGTGTATTATTGCCTAATATCGACATTGTATTGTTATGATAAAAAAATTATATGAAAAACGATAAATTTCAAAGAAAGTAAAAGGAGGGAGAGGAAGAAGTTGATGATAAGAAAGGAAGAAAATCTACTTGTTCTCTATGCTTATATTGTTAGATTATAATATTTTTGTCAACCATTATGTATGCATGTGTATTTTTAAAGAATATTAAAATGCAGGTGTACTAAAACAAGCTATCATTCCTAACGAATCTATTTGTTTCCTTGTGCATAAGTAGTTAGATTAGAATACGCTTCTTAAGTTTCCACGATTTTTACAATATTTTTTTTCGATATTTTCGATATATGTCTTATTTTGGCCTAATCGATATTTCCACCGTCACCGACATTTTGAACCTTGCATAGTCCCTCCAAATAAGCACAAAGCAATAACATTGTCATGTGACTTTTATCTGAAAATGCAAAGGGGCATAAATACCCAAACTGCAATGAATCTGATCTAAAATTTCTACCAAAGTAACTTTCAACATTATGCCCATTTTTGTCCTTTTTGGAGTTAACTTGATTATCATACTTTGTTACTCACCTTGAAATATCAGTAGAAAAGATTGTGAAGCACAGTAATGAATCAATAGTCTATGTTGGTTGATATGAAGGGAAATGACTTGGAACTAACTACTTGTACAGCAAATTTTCTTTAATATAAATTCTAGACAAGTTCCTGATTTCCATGAAAATATAATACGTCCGATTTAAGATACAGCAGAAAAACATAATCAATTTCATACTACCAAATTATCCCATAAATACAGATTCAGAAATCAGAATAATAAAAATCACAATGCAAAAAATGCTGGTGAATGCCTCACATACATTTAATAGCAAAAACTTTCCCACCATTCTTTCTCCGAGCCCTGTAAACAGTGCCATAGCCACCTACATAAATGAGTGAAAAAAAGGTGATTAGAAGAACCATATCATACCAAATGGATCAAGTGGAACTTAACCTGAAAATCAACAAAAAATGGTGAAGTCTTAATACCTGAACCCTCTTCTTCCTCTATAATGAAGGATTCAAAATTTGGTAGTTCTCTTGATTCTGAATGATTCTGCAAAGTGACGATTAAGCATTCTTATGAAATGCATTTCTTCATCCAGTGAAAATAGCATGACTTACAACCAACACAATCATAACACAAAATGGGACAGCACTTGATAACCAACAATAATGACATTTGATACAACTCTCACTTTGGACAGCAACAACAATAACACTCTTATTGATAACCAACAATAATGACAGCAACTGAACTGGAGCTTACCTTGGAAGTTGTTGAGGTAGGATCTGCCCTGTTTTCTTTGGCATGCATGTTATGGTTACGATTCCCCTTTAACTTCTGTTTCATAGAGATGAGATCTCTTTTACACTGCTGTGGCTGTTTAGGAGAGTTCACAGTTTTATTATGATCTAATGACCCAGAGAGAACCAGCTTTCCTAGAGTTGAAGCATCACTGAGTACAGTCTTCAGCTTGGTAAAGGATCTTGCTTGCTGCTTCTGGGCAGTAGAAGGTTTGGCTAATGGAAAAACAGCCTGGATTTCCACCTCAGCAGCTGTTTGCTCTCCCTGAAGAGATATTATCATATCATCACAGTTCACCAGGTTCATTGATTCCAAATCCTTTTTGTGAATTCCACCCATTTGAGCAGTACTATTTGGTGGTACAGTATTTTCTATATCTCCCTTGCGAGTACCAGATTCATTTAAATCTCGTTCGTCCCTGCCACTAGCCTCCGCCTTGATTCCTGCATATTCAACAGGTCTGCTTGCTGCAGCTTCATAAGAATGATTAACATGAGCATCACTCTCCATTAGTGAAGCATTGCACCATTTCTCGACTTCTAGACAAGATGTCATAGTCAAATCCATTCCATTTCTGAACTCCTTTTTATCCATCTCAGCTTCCTTCCTTAATACCAGATTTTCCATTGTACTTGTCAGAAGAGCTGGTTGCAGAACAGGCACACTTGCCGTAACTCTTTCTACTGTTACTGAGCTGGGAATATTTGAATCTATTTCAATGTTGAGAAATTTATGCCGGTAAGCTGGCGTATTTAAAGATCCGAGGAACTGCCTATGCATTATTATTTTCCTCCTGACTTCATTTTCAACTCCTGAATGTTCATTATTTTTCAACCCATATTTTGCAAATTCAACATCAGAATCAAGAAGTAGGGGGGCCATTGCATTCTCTCTATCAAAAAACCCTGAGCCATATTCCCTGATGGCCATGTCACCTGGCAGTATATTCATGCTTCTGATCATGTTATTGCCATAATCAATATGTCCCTGCATGATATAGAGAATTCATAAGCAGCCCATAATAATGAATCAATGAATCACAATATAACAGTATAGAACAAGAAAAAAAAAAGGTGATAGAAGCAAGTAAATATTATGGTTCTTTAAAAAAAAAAAATGCTTAATTTAGATCATCATTTAAAAGGCATTACTTAAATAACCTGATACATATTTTACCCAAAAAAATACAGCCTGATACATAATGTTATTGGAACAAATTTATTTATCGATAAACCTGTTGCTGGAAGCTGAATAAAAAGAAAAAAGTGGTGAAAAGAGCCTTTCAGCACCACATGAAGGGCTGAAAAGGGTGAATTATGTCTTAGATTTTGCAAATTAAGTCTAAGACAGAATTCATAAAGTCCCAAACTCCAAGTTCTTCCGAGGACTTGGAGATCTGTTATGAATTTAGACTGAAAAATTATATAGCAGAAATGATCTAATTTCAGAAAGAAAGAAAAAAAAAATTATAAGGTAAACAGACAAGGTGCTCCCATAGAAAAATGAAAACAATTTTTTGTCTCTTAGAGACTAGACTGTTTGTATGATATGTCAGCTTATGTGGACAAATAGTTTTCGTAATATATTTGGACCTTCAGGTTCTAAAAGTTTTGAAAATAATGTCTTATGGAATTTGCAACAAGTTATTCATATAGGCCAAGGACGTGTGGGCATATTCCTTATGATCAGATTTTTTTTTGCCAAAGTTAAAGGGATCTTTAGCTATTATAAATTAGTTGATTGCAAACAGGGATGAGCCTTTGATAAACCTAACATTTGTAAGAAACCGGATGATACCAGATACCCCCATTACATTGAATGCTGTAGTAAATTGCTGTCAGAATTTCAGGAAAAATATCTGGTCTACAACATTTCTATGTCCACAAATGAACCATGGGATTATATTGGAGAGTTCAATGCATCACAACTTCTGAAAAACAAGGTGGAAATGAAATGCTGGATAGCTACATTAAAGAGTTCAGGGAGATGATAAATAATTGTGGTTTATTAGACCTAAGATACTCAGGGCTAGCCTATACATGGTCCAACAAAAGAAAGCCTTGATTTTTAATAAGAGATTGGATCAGGCTTTTGCAGATGGGATGTGGTGGATTAATTTTCCGGATGTTACAGTACTACACCTCCTAGCCATCAATAGTGATCATGACCCAATTTTGCTGAATCTGGAAAAGTCAAGGAGAAAGCGGAGAAGGGAACCATTCTGGTTTGAGGCTTTGTGGCCAACCCATGTCTCATTCCAGGAAGTCTCATCAACAACATGGAATGCAGAAGCCCATAAAAATCTGGCTGGAAAAATATCTGGGTACAAACAGATAATTTAGCAGTAGAGTAGACTACATTTTGGCTCAACCTAGACTGAACTTGCCCAAATTAGAGAAAGGCACAGGAATGCAATCGAAAGAATCTTGGAAGGAAGAAAGAGAGCTGACTAATAGATACAATGAATTTCTTAGGAACAAGGGAATTTATTGGTTGCAGCATTAAATATCCGGAATAAAAGAAGTTGACAAGAATACAAATTTTTTTTTTCATGTAACAACATTAAATCACAGATGGAAAAAAAAAAAAGATCAGTTGTATCCGAAATCAAACTGGAGCATGGAATGAAGATCCAACTGAAATTACTAGATGTTTTATTGATTATGTCAAAGAAATTTATTCCTCCTCTAACCCGTTGACAATGCCAGATGATTTTAAATATCTCCGATGATCAGGTCACCACAGAAGAAAACAAGCATATTAATAGAATCCCAAACGCAGAGGAGATCAAAAAAGTTATTTTTGCAATGGGACCGCTCAAAGCTCCAAGTCCAAGTGGTATGCCAGCTTTGTTTTATCAGATACGTTGGGTTCTCATAGGGAATGATGTGGTTAATTTTGTTCAAGAATGTTTTCGAACAAAAAGATACCCAAGAAATGTTAACCAAACATATATAGCTTTGATCCCTAAAAAACATTCCAATGAAGTCCTGACAGATTATAGGCTTATATCTCTCTGCAATGTCAACAATAAAATAGTGGCAAAAATTCTAGCTAACCGAAGTCGACTTATCATGGACAAAGTAATTTCTCAACTTCAAGGAGCATTTGTTCCAAGTAGATAGATTTCAAATAACATAATCATAGCTCGGGAACTTTTCCATTCAATGGGAAGAAAGAAAGGGAAAAATGGAGCCTTTGCTTTGAAACTTGATATGTCTAAAGCATATGAAAAAGTGGAATGGCCATTCTTGAAATTTGTCCTCTCCAAATTCGGTTTTAACCAAGATATCATTGATTTAATCATGGCAGGTGTTGCCACTACTTTGTTCTCTATCATGTTTAATGGAGCTCTAAAAAGGAGTTTTCAAACCTTCACACGGGATTAGGCAAGGCTGCCCATTATCACCCTACATATTTATCCTGTGCTCTGAAGTATTATCAAGGATTCTGTACAATATAGAGAAGCGAACATACATCAGGGAGTCAGAATTAACAGGTATACTCCTTCAATCTCCCATTTAATGTTCGTTGACAGCCTCTTATTATTTGACAAAGCAAACAGGGAAGCAAGGAAGACTTTGATTCATATGCAAGATGGGCTTGCCAGCAGGTCAATTTTGAGAAGTCATCAATTTGCTTTGGCAAAAAATTCTGGGCAAGAAAGATGTGATGAATTAATCTCCCTGATGGGTGTTCAAATTATGGATAAAAATGATAAATACCTGGGCTCACATCTTCTATTGAAACAGTCTAAAAGAAATCATTCCAGTTTTTGATAGACAAATTCAGGAATAAATTGAGAGGCTTAAAGTCTAAAATGCTTTTCCATTTTGGCGGATTAGTGCTTATAAAAGCCATTCTTTCTTCAATTCCAACGTAATTCATGTCAACCAACTTGATTCCAAAATCCATACGCAGCCAACTTAACAAGATGCAGCGAGATTTATGGTGAGGCTATAAAGAAGAAGGACAACATATTTATCTCCGAGCATTGAAAGAATTCAAGAAAGATAATGGAAATAATGGATTGGGAGTACATGACTGTGAATCAATAAACAAAGCATTGATTTCAAAGCTAAGTTAGAGATTCCTGCAAAATCCTACTTCAATCTGGGTTCGTTTACTAAGAGCAAAGTACCTCAGAAATCAACAATTCTAAACAGGACAATACCCAAAAGCATCTTCCACTACTTGGGCTGATATTATGAGATGTAGAGAGAATTTACAGGTAGGGGCATGTTGGACAATAGGCAATGGTATGTCAATAAATATCTGACAGGAGCAGGACCATAGTTGCCAAAGTGAAGCAAAAACAAGAAGCAACGTGAAAGCAAGAATTGAGAAGCAAGGCTCAACAAATCCTTGGGAAAAGAGAAGCGAAAAAACGGTAATAAAGCAAATAACTTACAAGTTACAATCAATAATTTCAACTATAATACAATAAAGTGAATAAACTTTAAAAAAAATACTAAAAAGGCTAAAAGCTATACTATATAAGTAACAAAGAATCATGGCATATAAATCAATATGTAGTCACTTGTTATTAGTATGGCCAGCCATACCTTAGATTTTATCATACATAAGATTATTGGTAGATAACTTACATCTTAGAATCAGACTATAGAATACCTTGTATAAAAACCATTGGTTTTGAATCTTCTGTATGGGGTGGAATAAAATAATATAAACAATAAAATCAATACTAAACTTTTTTGCTACAAAATCATTATTAAATCTTATAGATAATAATTTATTTCAATGATAACAACATAGGATTTACATTAAATAAAATACAATATTGTTTCTTGGATTGCTTCCTAGTCAATTCTATATACGTTTCTACTCGCTACTCCAAAGACTTCCAGTCGTCCCACCACGCAGCCCAAAGTGGGAAACGCACATCCCACTACTTAAGGAGCTAATAGAATTAGCTAGGGCTATCAACGGTCAAATACGAATCGGATATAGGCATATCCATATTTGTATTTGTTTTTTTAATTGAATATTGGATTGGATTCGAATATTTTGCAGATATTTGCAAAAACATTAAGGACCTAGGAATTATAGAGATAGAAGACAACTGATAGATCAACAAGAGAATGGGGAACTGTCTACCAAGCGCTTTCTTTCATTCAAATTAGGAATGGGAGATAAGAAATTGGTTAAGGTTATAGTATTCATATGTTATATTCTACATAACATGCCCTACAATATTGTAATATAAATGTTAATTATATGTTAATTTCAACAGATACGAATATTTAGTCGAATAATCGAATCGTATATAAATGCATTTGAATCGAATATTAGCAGATCGAATATGAATCAAATATGGATTATAATCAAATAGTTGACAGCCTTAAAATTAGCTTCCACTTTGTACCAAGCTTCCTTGCAACTATGGGTAAAACCCATGGATCCTATCAATTTAAACTCAAACAACTGCTGAAAATTTTACAAGAGCTCTTGTTTCTCGAGTTGGTGATTAATTGATCCCCATTTAACGGTGTGGAAAGAAGAATTTATTAAACAAAATTCCACCCTTTGATAGCAGAAGAACTTCTACAAATACACTTAAGAGGAACCACCAATTCAATAATCTTCTTATATGGACGAAACTCCAACCAATGAGCTAAATTCCAAATCAGTTTATAAACTGATTCAAGATTTAAAGGAAGATTCATCAAATTCAAAAGTTGGCATCTCACAAAGGACATGGAAGAGCCTATGGATGGTTCAAAACACTCCACCAAGAGTAATCATGTTTATTTGGCAATGTCTTCATAATGCACTACCTATGCATAGAATCTTGGCAAGGTATAGTCGCAAGATAGATCCTTCTTGTCCATTGTGTTGCACGGGAATAGAGACCAATAGGCGTTTATTCTTTGAATGCGATTATGACCAAGTTGTGTGGTTTGGTTCACCATTGGGACTCCAGGTTCGAGAACATTGCAAGCCACTTAAAGATTTGATCGAAAATTAGCTACATAATTATTTAGATCCATCCACACTCAAATTATGGGCTTTACTTATGTGGTCCATTTGGAAAGCCCGGAATAAACTAGTATTCAAAAAAAAAAAATTAATCTCTATAGAGACAACCATATCAAATGCAAAATCTCTTCTACAAGAGTATTCCAGAATTAATACCACAAAGGATCTACAACTAACTCAAGTCATTGAAGAAACTTTGAGAAGTTTGCCCCTACATTGGATACTCCCACCCATTGGTAAATTAAAGATCAATGTTTGATGTAAGATATGTCTAGGAATGCAATTTTTGAATCAAGAGAATAATAGAAGTGAAAAAATCAAGAAAACAAGAAGTAAAGAAGAAGCTTTAAAAAGATGGAGAAGAAGTAGAAGAGAGAGAGAAAAGGTAGAATGTCCACCTCATGTGAGGAGTTGGGAGAAAACTTAGGATACCACACTCACTTCAACACATACATGTCTTTTTTTTCAAATAATCATCTTCAACTGATTTTCATTGATCTAATGTGGCATTTAAATAGGCATTACATAGAGATTTAAATAAAATAAAATCATAGATTCTAGATCTTCTAACAAAATAAACTTATCAAATAATAAAAGACTTCTAAAGAAAAAAAAGAATCTCGGTTGGCACAATATTTGGCTTGTTGGCCAAGTTATTGGACCCCACAAGATCTCAAACAATCTCC